>VZTE01005663.1:126791-254299 GCA_013397775.1 Eulacestoma nigropectus | reverse complement strand
CCACGCCCCCAGCTCAAACTACAGCTGGCACAGTAACTCTACACTGAGCTATCTCCACTAAATGTATTCCTCAACAAAGAGAGTAAATGATGTACAGTGATTTTTACATATAACAACACAGAATACACACAACATTTACTACAAATAATCTTTTGGAAAGTCCCTCTTCACCTTTCTTTTAAGCCTCCTTCAAGTACTGCAAGGCTGCAATTAGGTCACCTAAAGCCATCTCTCTTCCAGGCTGAACAATTGCAATTCTCTCAGCCTTTCTTCATGGGAGAAGTGCTCCACCCCTCTAGTGATTTTGTTGTCCCTCCTCTGGTCTTGTTCCAACAGGTCCTTCCTGTGCTGGGGATCCCAGAGCTGGATGCAGCACTGCAGGTGGGGGTCTCAACAGAATGCAGCAGATGGGCAGAATCAACTCCCTTGACTTGCTGGTCACGCTTCTTTTGATGCAGCCCACGATACAATTGGCCCTCTGGGCTGAACATCAGGAAGAACTTTTTTACTGCCTGGGTGACCGAGCACCAGAACATATTGTCCAGAGAGGCTGTGGAGTCTCCCTCACTGGAGATATTCGCGAACCATCTGGATGCACTTCTCTGCCCATGTGCTCTGGGATGACCCTGACTGAGCAGGGAGGTTGGACCAGATGACCCATTGTGGTCCCTTCCAATCTCACCCGTTCTGTGGTTCTGTGATTCTTGATTGGAAGGTCCCTTCCAACTCAAGCTATTCTATGATTTTATTGATTCAACAATTCTATAAAGCATGTTTCTCTGGAGTGAGAAGCCTTGAGAAATCTTGTAGAACTGGTATTTGTCTCTCTTTTTCAGTATATTAACACTTTTATTGCAACATGACAATGATTAAGCATTCATTAAACAAGTAAGAAAAACAAGTCTATTTTACAGCATTATAACTGATGAAATAGACCAAAATAGTCAAAACTGGTGCTATGAGATAACATGGTGAATAAGCAGAGCTGAGCTGAAAAAGGATGCATTTCTACACAAGTCTGTAAAGTGAATTTCATGTCACCGTAATAGCATTTCTTTTCAAATATTTGAATTGAAGGCTGGAATTAAAACCACTGATGATGTATTAACAATATATGAGAAACGATGACATGAATTGAAGGCTGGAATTAAAACCATTGATGATGTATTAACAATATAGGAGAAACGATGACATAAGATTTTTTAAGTATCAAAGTGATATCAGAAACTATTTAGCATTTTGTGTAATGAGCTGGTCATGGGGTGCTCCAGCAGAGATTTAGGCAACCAGGTTCCTTTTCTTTAACTGTTCCATTATCAGGAAACTAAATTCTATAAGTAAATTATAATCCTTTACATATTACAAGCACAGCATAAAGAAAAACAAGAGAAATGGATGTTTGGGTTTTTTGTGTGTTGTGTGTGTTTGACCCATTTAGTCTCAATTTTCTGTAAAATCTTCGTATTTCCAAAGCATTCTTTACTTAACTGTTCAACATTTCTGTGAAAGACCCATCAGGAAGATTCTAAATGTGAACTTAAGAGTTCTGACATGATTTTTCAAATGACTACGACTAACCCTATGTACTATTGCACAGATGTAATAAATGTCATTGATACTATGGGCTTTCCTTCAATATACTGAACACAGAAAGTATACGTAAATGCAAACTGCTCTTACGTGCAATAATTCCGACAAAAGAAAAGGATGGTAATGTCTTTTTGAACATCGTGATATTGTAGAGGGTACCCTCATTAAATTCCCAAGAAATAATATGCCTTTCTGCTTCACCAAATATATGAACACATGTAATTAATTCCATTTTCATACATTCAGTCTTCGTCATTATCATGATCATAATAAGACCAAGAAGTAAAAATGATAATATAACCAAGATTTCAGATTTTCACAAACCTGATTGAATACTTTTGCACAAGATTGTCTGTACACCTGGAAAGGGTTGAAGTCAGGGTGTTCTTCTCTGTCCTTCAGTGTCAAAGGCAGGCATTGACTTGAGGTAACACCATCTTCAGAAAAATTCTCACAAGACAGCTGCTCTTTCAAATATTCCTTTTGGAAGGAAAAGCAACCACAGATTAGGACAGGCCACCTAGCTTTCTAAGTGAATTTGCCTACATTTCAAGCATAAGTTTACAGAACGCTTGATAGAAGTTCCTTTTAATACAGTGGGGAATAAACAATCTCTTAAAAAACAGGTAATTTTTTAAGAATGTCACCATTTTACAACAAACAAGAAATAACCTCCAAAAACAGGCACCCAACTGAAGCAAAACAGAACAATCTAACCTCTTGTTTTGAAATTGTTGTCAAATTGTGTGTATATGTTCTCATTTATTATATATATGTGTGTGTGTGTGTTAGGTATATGTAAAAGTGAACAACAAATGTTTTTTATGTCTTTTGAATTAAACATTTTGGAAAATATTCAACAATTACTATATGCTATAAATCAATTATTTGATGAACACGTTCTAACCAGTTATTTAAACACATGAATATTCTTCCACTCTTCAAAGCTATTTTTAGCTGCTTAAGCATTCAAGGACTAGAAGTAGTTTATGATTTGCATTGCAATTTTAGAAACTATACTGTAACAGATGCATGATTATTTTGGACACAATCTTTTCTGTTTTCACTTCTTCAACTACTATGTAAATAAATCATCATTGCAGGCCAATAAAGTGTTTTGATTAAATAGAACCATTTTATGAAGAACCAGATAATGAAACATTCACACATCTATTTGCTGGAAGGACTACTGTGATTAAACAGTGTATTGTTATTAAAATGAACTCCATAACATTGAGCAAGTACTCAAGGTGAGTCATTAAGATGGCTGGATGCAAATGCTCCTCTTATTTGCAGTACTACTGAGATGAAATAACATGGAAACTACCTGACAAGGCATCCTGTGCCTCTCAGTAGGTCTGTCTGAAAGAATTTCATAATCTCTTTAAACTTACCCAACTACGGCCTGACCTGAAAGGCACAAGTTCACTTTCAGTCCACACTGTCTGTAGCTGTTTCTCCTTTGTGTTGGCTTTAGCATATGTTGTGAAACCAGCCAAAAAAAAAAAAGGTTTCATCCAGATAAACAAGCCACATGATTTCTAGTACTAGTACAAAGGGGAGTCTAGGAGGGGAAAAGGACAAGAACAAGAGAAAGAGAAGGACTATCTCTCTTCTGGTTGCAGCCAAATGTCATGTCTGACCAAGAGAATCACAAAATTGTCTTAGTGTGTGAAAAAAAACCCCAACTAACCAAAAAAAGAAAAATAAATTGAGCTTTTTTTGCTTAAAACAACATCACGAACCAACTGTGAAAACATACCCTCTTTTAGCTATTTTTTCCCAGCTTTTAAGAATATCTGGATTTTTATTTCCCCATTCATTCATTCATTACTTTATGCCATAACAAAGATTTTAGAGCCACGGTGAAGGAGGTTATTTAAAAGCTATTTCTATATATCTACCAAATTTTCGTTAACGTACTGCCTTCCATGTTCACATTTTTACGAAATCTGTAGACAGCACTAAAGCAACCCAGCCCTTTGGATGTAACAGAGCCAGCAGAAACAGACTGTGTTGCTTTTTCAGTAGCAATACTGGAAATAGCTGTCCATGTGTTGCCAGATGAAGAACTATTTGCTCAGCTGGTGAGAAAATACTATACTTATTTTGCAAAACCAGTAGTCTACAGAACGGCACAATAATTATTCTAGGATCATCTTAAACATTAACAAAATAATTAACCAGCCTAGGTACGCCATCTCAGCTCCGTATTTGGACAGCAACACCAGTTCATTGAACGGGTAACTTTGGGGTCTGGGACCACCGGAGACCACCAGAGGGACCCCCGGGACAGAAGAACGCATGTGCAAAGAGGGGGGAACATGCTACTGGTCTCCAGGAAATGATTATCATATGTATGTTTATTCTGGGAAAAGCAATGAATGTGTAAGTAAAATATAGTATATAAGCAGGATCTTTTCTGTACTTGACATGCACAATTTTGGTGGAAATATCCCCTCCTGCATCCAGCGCTGTAATAAAGAATGCCTAGTTCTTAATGCTACAGTGGTGTTAGGATGGAGATTTTCACCAATTTCGGTAACACCTGCTTGCCAGGGTTTGAAAAGTTCAAGTGGCATACAGCTGACCTCAGTAAAGGTGTTTTTCTGTCTTTAATAAAATACTGTGGATTTGGTTTTGATGAAGATATTTACTCAACAGTGGTAAATAGATTATGTTAAGATCTCCTTTTGTATAGTAAATATTTTAGGCTCTGAAAGGGTCATGTTTCAAAAATGTGAAAATATGAAATCACATCTGTAAAAATGTGAACTATATCCTCACTACACTGATGGGGCATCAAACCAAGTACACAGAATATTACTGAGCCTGACAGCTCAGAAGAGTTATCTCTTTGGTTGTCATTACTAAAAAATTCTTTTTAAAATTATTATTATTTTTGGCAAACACATGAAGGACTGTAAGCCATATTGAATACTACAGTATCTATTATATATTTTTATAAAATAATATCTCTCTTTTCAAATACAGTTTCCAAGAATCCATATCCCTTTTCAATTGCTTTTCTAAGGAATATTACTGAGAACAATAATTTTCTGTCTCCTCATTTTGTTCTCTATTCACATGATTACTAAGCAGTGTAGCATAAAGATCTCTAAACTCATTTTAAGAACACACTCCCTTGACATTCCAAGGAACCTTTAAACAAAAGGATGGACCTTTGAATAGACAATCAAATCTATTTCTTCATAGTCAGGTACATTAAACGTAATTTAGGTTTTGAAAAATAATATTGAAAAGTGCATTATCATAATACTATGCTAAGCATTAAAATGTTTTGTAATGGTTTCAAAGGCAATTGAATGTAATACAGTTAAATCTTTCTGAGTCAAGCTGGTCAGGATCTCTTTTCCTCTTCTTTTTTAAAACAATACAGTTTTTTCCACTGAGAAATATTCTATTTTTAAAAAACGTCTTACTAGCTGCAGAAATTCAAGGAGAGACACCTGGGATGTGGAAAGTCAGGCTGAAGTCCCTCTTCCAGCTAATTCTCTCAGCCTCGTACCTCCTATTGGAGCTGTTCCACTTTGTATAAATAACCAAATACTCAAAGGAGTCAGATCTTGGATCAGGGTCTCCAAAACCCAGCATGTGCATTCTATTCCTTCAACTAGAGTATGATTCTATTTTTGACCCTGAAAGTTACAGAATGCATTTTTACCGCAATTTCTACAAGGCAAACAACTCCAACAGGGGAAAAAGAAGGACTTCCATGCTGATAGCTAATGGTATGGAGGTCTGGGGAGTTAGTCCGGATGTGGGAGATGCAGATACAATTCCCTGGTCTAAACCACGAAGCAAAAAGATTTGAGCCTGCATATACTGTCCTCCAGGTAACTGTGCTAACTACTGGACCATATGCTATTTTCGGTGGTCTTTTCCTCACTCCTTTATACCTAGGAGTAATCCTGAACGTGATCCAGGCGAAAAGGTTTTGTTTATTACAGTAATAATTTTCACTTCACGTCCCAAAACCAGTTAATTGTTTGAGATGAAACTTGAAAATATTCTGTACTGTACTAATGTTAGGTTGCCGTCTCTACATAAATGCTTACATTGCTTCTAATGCTTCCAAAGACAGATTCATAAAGGTTGCTTTTAAGCCTGTACTTAGGAACTAAACAGTTGGATCTGATTTTCAGAAGCACAGTGTCAGTCCTAAGGTGCTCTCTACGGCCTTCCTACAGACATAGCTGCCTAGTCAGGGTTTTTTGCTACCAATTTTTTAAAAAGAAAAATCCTGGCCTCTGCCTATATTTGCATTATTTTCTATTCTATTGTAAACATTTCTGTATACTTGCCCTGATCTTAACAGCACCTGCTTATGCATTCAGGTAATTTAGTAAATAAAGCTAAAAACCAGAACTTTCTTAATAAAGTTGTGTAGATCTGTGTTATTGTACAGTTTAAACAAACCTACGTTTAAGTGAATAAAATCAGAATGCTTTTGGTAACTTGGGGCAATTTAGAACAGCCTTAGAAATAATGTGATAATTCTTTTACATTGCCAAAATTCCGTGTGTGCAGCAAATAAATCTGAATTTGTTTCTTGTAATTTTAAAAGCACTTTAGCTGAACAGAACTGTCTAAATTGAGTAAGATTTCATATGGATGCATTTACTCCCTCAGTACAGCCACAGAGGTTGTGTGTTTGTTTGTTTTAATCAGGACAGTTAATTAACCACATGTAATTTTACTTTTTGTAACAGTCAATTCTTCAACAGCCTTCGTTGATTTTTTAAATTTTTATTTTCTTTACTGTGCTCAGACTCCAAAATGTATCTGTGGTCTACAACAAGAAACAGAAGGAAGTTTATGAGCCATACTACTATCTAAGTACCTAAATAAAATCGAAAGTGTTTCCTATAAAGTAATCTTTTCTGTAGAAATGCACAAAAGCCTAAACTGAATGAATTCTATTAAAATACAATATAGGATTCTATACTGACTTTAAGAACTATTATCACCTCCTTGACTAACCCTTAGCTGCCAGCAGACGCTGCCCCAGGCCAGTACACACCTAATTGCTCTGTGAAAAGGCCGTTTCCCTACCTCATTGAGCCGGATGATGTGATAAATTTGCCTCAGGTACTCGCTACCACCTGGTTTGTGGCAGATATCCAGGACCATCATGTTTATATTATGCTCAGTGAATCCAAATGCAATGCCTCCTTCCTCTAACGTTGCACCTTTAACTGTGACTGAAACACTAGAATATAGAAAAGATACAGTCTTAAGTTAAATTTCTAAAAAGCAAAATATTAATACAAACTCAGCTAGAACTATATGTTCAGAGAAACCTGGAAGTACCTGACATGCATAAATGCTGTTGTACATATATCTCTCACATAATATGTGCTAAATAACATTATTATACTAAATTTAATCACCTTAATCAGAAAGATGAACACATAAAACACTCTTTACTCTAAGGATATAGAAGTAGCAAATATTTTCGTTTCCCCTAGAGAAGTATCTTTGCTACTAGAAATGGCATTTACATTCGATCTCTTGTGCATTTTTCTTTGCCTGTCACAGCACATATTACAGCCTAATTAACATGTCAGAAAGGTAGCCATTACTCTAAGTATAGGTTAGAAGTTTTAAACGGAAGTATTTTTCTTTCCACTGGTATGTTGTTAACCATTTAAAAGGTACCTATTTGCCACTTGTTGCTTTTTATGCCCTATACTGTTCCTCGTTTTTTTTTGTATTTGCGTGAAACTTCTACCAACGAAAATCTGAAAGTGACATTCCCAAATGCTTCCACAATTGTGCATTCAGATCTCTGATCATTGTCAGACTGCTCTCTGCACAAAAACATGAGTTACTGTCTTAGTATTGTTACTGATAAAGTCCAAGAAAGAAAAAGTATTAAAATTTTCCTCAAAGCAACACAGGTATTTGACATGTATGTGTCAAGAACTCAAAAGATTAACAAGAATATATTGTCCTTCCTACAGACACTACTGGATAAATTTAAAATAAACCAAAGAAGCATTCTCAATTAAAAGCAAAATCACTATTGTATTGTTTTAGAAGTAAAACAAAAACCAAAACGTCAAAAAAAACCCAAAAACCTGAAAACAAAACCACTGCGGTTGCAGTTTACTGCTAAAAGTGTGCCGTGGTTATGAAGTCAGTCCTTCTGTTTGACCTGCAGGCTATCTGAAATGCTGCACAGCTGCTGGACATTAAAGCTGATATTGCTTCCACATGCACTTTCAGAATGTCCTACAGAGCAAATAGTTTCAAAACACAAACTATAATTTTGTTCTTTGCTGAATGGAAGTGATACTCTGTTATTATGGTGTACTTTACAGAAAAGCTTCAAAGAAATTGATCTTTAAATTAAAGCACAGTTAAAGCTGATATTTGATGCCATGTACAGATACCACCTGAATTTCTTGTCAAAATTCTTAGCGACTAACATTGAAAACGCTAAGGACCTCTGACAAAGTAATGTATCAGTGCCAGCACCCAAATTGTATCCTTTACTGCCCGTTACTGTGCAGGTGAAGCAGATGATTGGATTCAGGCAGCACTATGATTAATGACTTCCTTTCTGGATTTGGGACTGCCTATCAATCATGTCATTAGGAAGAATGTGCCCTGAGAGAGGCAGACCTCAGCCAAGGAATAACTGCATTCATCTTAATCTGTATATGCACCCAGCCAGCAAGGTCAGGGTCACCATGATGAAAAACAATAATCTTCAATTCGACAAATTACTTTGCAAAGACAGACATTTCTTTTCTTCTCAGGACGTGTGTTTTTCAGAATCTAAGGTGACTGTTTACAGCTCTGATACTACCATAAAGTGAAGGTTATTCTAATGAATAGTAATACTTTCAGGGAGTACACAAGGCAGGCAAAGAGTGCAACTGCCACTTTCTGAACCTTTCAATGAAGACTATAATTTTTGAAATATTCTTTAAATTAAGTTAATATGTAATATTTAGACTTTTTATGTAAGTAGCAGTCCTGATGATAATAACATAGCACAAAATCAAGCACAATTTTACTTAGAAAAACCTACTGCACTTCAAAGATGCTTCTACAGCTCTGTAGGTGAGTCTCAAATAAATTTTTGAAATTTATATGTTTTTTTTTCATTCATACGCTGTACCTATTAGAAGTCTATAAACATATAAAAATATGAATACATATATGCATGTGCATACAGCTACATCAGAAAAGAATTTAGTTATCGAACAGTTACATAACACCAACTTTGATCTTCCAATAAAGTAATTTCTGTTTCAAACAAATCACATGAAAATCATAAATCTCCTCTTGAAAGACTGCTTTTAGTTTAGTAATTATGTGGCCGCTTCTTACTTTAATTGAATATTTGAATTTCAGCTTTAATATATTAGTTTTGTAATTTGCATTTATAATAACATTTATCTCTACATTTCATATCTCAGCTATTTATAAACTGGATGTCTTTTTTCCCCAGATATTGACTCATAATATTTGAATGAAAAATGGAAAAATAACATTCATATTAGACTTCTATTGCAGAAATGCAACTGAAGTCAGGGGAGTCAATTTCATAACTGCATCAAATAACTGTTCTCTTGGAGAGCAGGTAATGTATTCTTCATTATCCTAAGCTTGAAATTACCAGGCCTAGTCACAAGCTAGTTTTCTCTTTGGTTGACACTGTACACATACAGAAAACATCTTCCCATGTTTACTTTCCACAACCCAATACCTAATGTACAACACAGCATTTTTGTGGTATATTACAAAAGAAAATACAGTAGTATATTAATTTAAAATTCTCAGCTTCAGAAGATGTGCAAATTAACTAAAGTTTTAGTTTTTAGAGGTTATCCACAATATTGTCTTCCTGTATTTGTATTTTTCAAGAAGTACCTATTGTCTCATTGACATTAGAAATTGTATTATGGGCCATTGTGTTAAGTATCAATTTACAAACGATCATCATGGTTTTTTATACTACAACTCCTTCAGTCATTGGCATCTAGCTTCAATCTTTTAATCATTGGATTAGATCTCGTAAATTAGAATTAAATGGAAATGTAAAGATAACAAAGGTCAATGTCAATGAGTGATTGTGTGACACTATTACTGCTTACTGCTACCCACAATAACTGACTGCTTGTAGAAACAGGACACTGTCCATTAAAGTGCTGCATGAAATCCTGTTCACTGGTATCACGGATTCCCACCTAAAATCATTGTACCCTTTGTTTATACGGACAAACCCTGACATGACAGCAACGACTGCAACCTTCAAGAATACTCATTGAAAAAAACAGCAATCTTACTTTCAGTAGTTACAATTTAATTCATTAAGTCATGTAATTCCAGTAAATCTAATATTTCAAAGTTGATGAATGGTACTTTTACAGAATGATACATGACTGCAGCATTAAAACAGACTGGACTACAAACACATTGACATGTACACAACTCCTTGAAAAATCACTGTAAAGATCTTAATGTCAAATCTGAAGGAAAAATTGGTATTTTCTCAGAAAGGCACAGCAGGATATTGTTCTTGCCTTGTTTTGATATACCCTATTTGCCTCAGGGCTTGATATGTTACAGAATGAAGTATGCTTACTTTTTACACACAGATGAACACTGAAAGCTTCTCACAGTTCCTCTTAATTTACTCCCCACAGTAAAATTAAATTATAAATACATTTGGCACCTGTTAACATTTTGAAAGATATAACAATGGACTTGTCCACATTTTTGGCTCATCAAGAAAATAAGAAATCTTGTAGTACTGATGAAACAACCATGTTCTACTGTTTCAGCAATGACCTTAAATTACAAACCCACGGTATGAAGCCACCAATATTAAGGACTAATCCGCTTCATACAAAATCACTGCTCATCTTTTTTCCTTAAAATTAAGCAGTAGCCATAAACATGCCAATAATCTAGCAAAATAAAGAGCAAACAATAGCACTTGAAAAATACTATGTTCTTACCAGTCTATGCTCAATTTTCTTGCCTTCAGCATCTGGCTTTCAATCCAGTTTGGTCTTTGCTGTTCAATGCTTTGTATAATCTTTTGGGTCACTTGCTTAGGACCACTTTTCTGTTTTCCCATAATACTTTCTAAGCATACACGAACTAAACTGAGTTTTTCTTTGCTCCATCTGTCAAGTGTTGCACCTGTTAAAAATTCTGCAGTATTTCCATCCTCAAATATCCGACATATAATTACAATCAAGTTCCAGACAAGCAGACCAGCTTTCTTCAATTCAGCAAAGTTTCTTGACATTTTTCTCTCAGCCAGAAAAAAGAAGTATTTAACTGGGGGAGGCAAACATGCAATCACTGTAGGTAACTTGCTGATTACAATAGATACTGCTTGAGCTGCAAGTCTTGTGAAGCCTTAAAAATAGAACAAAAAGATTATATGATTAACATTATAGTTCTAACATAGTATGCTTCTGAATGTTGTATGATAATTTCTAACTTCCTTTTGTACTGAAAATGGGTAAAAAGCTTAAGTACTCAACACTGTAGTTTCACTTCTACTATGGCTTCTGCACATAAATCCCAAAAAATCTAAACAACCACATGAATTAAAAGCAGAAAATTTAGAACTTAGACTGTGACTCTCTTAACAATTACTCCTGCTGTGCACAGTCATTACAGGATTAATGAGAAAGACAATACTCAGATATTCTGAACGGTAAAAAGTTGTCTTCAAAATTATAATATTTTTTCAACTTCACAGCTGAAGCATTGCACTAAGTGTATCAGAATATTACACACATTTATAATCTCCAGTTTTTTATCAATCCCTTTCTGTGTTCAAAATAACAAAACTTCAGTTTATCATCTTTCATATAAGCAGCTACACTAGATAGCACTGCATTTTAAAGATTCCAGATAATAAAAATAGCTACAAAAGTAACTACAGAGAAATTGTGCTGCTCAAAACCCAAGACATATCTAAAATGAAAAGGTATAGCAAAAAGTGATCCACAACACGGAGTTAAGATTTAAAAAAGCACCAAAACAAACCTCAAACAATTCAAGAAAACTCTGTGTCATTGAACCTGAATTCCAAATGTTTTTCTCTTATTAAAAAAAGAAGCCATATCTGTTCTAGATATCACACATACAAATTTAAATTGTCTTGAAGCCTGGAGTCTTCCTTCTCACCTTCCATATCAGTTCACACATAGCAATTAGCATAAAATAGACATACAAGTTCTAGACTAAAATGAGAGTGCAGTGAAGATGTATGAAAAAAAGAGAACGGATTGATGCCCTGGCTGGGCCACAATTTACATACTCAAAACTCTGTGTCAGAATATACTACAGTACTGAAAATAATCAGGTGGCAATAACTTATCATGAAATGTTTCCAAAAGTTAGCCTTCTAAACCAGGACCTGAAATGACGGATACTTAGGCACTGTGGGCTATGAAAATACACACCAGAAATAAGCTTTACATTTCATCCCTTCAAAACACCTCCTATTCTGTATATGATTTCTTTCTTTACTAACAAGCAGTAGCATATTTCACAACAGTTTCAGTGCTTTTTTTATTCAAGCATAAATTGCTGTCTTGTAAAGCTGGGATGAATGACAGTCCTAACTAAAAAGATGATAATGAAAAGGAAAACTGTTTACAGCCACTGAGGCCAAAGTATAGGCACTATTCTTTACTTTGTTTTGAATCCCACCGGACTACTGCCAGATGCTGAAAACATCTTCAGTACTATTATTATCAATACAACAATACTAATTATTTTCAAAACCTTGTCTGTATATGTATGGGTGTAAGCCTCAAGAAAGAATAACTGAATTTTAAGGCAAAGTACTTAAAAAACCCCAACCAACCACCACAGGATGTTTGGAAATAGTTTTTTCATTGTCATACTACAACACCCACAAAATCTAACTGCCCAGTTTTGAAGCAAATGAGTTAAAAGTTCTTATGAGAAACTTACAGGATGTGTTGTATATATATAAATATTATGTATAAATTTTACCTACATTTCCCAGATTGTTTTCTCTTCATTTCCCGAGGAGTGTAATTCCATTCCTTTGGAACAGTTTTCAGTAAGCTTTCAGGAACTATTTGTTTGTGCTGGTATGTTCCATAGTTTTCTGTCGCCTCCCACGAATGCATCAAAGAAATTATCTGTTTCACTATACCCTTGACTGAATTAATCAAAGTCAACTTTAAGCATCTGATAACTTCTGGCTCCGACTCACCAAAACTGGAAACTTCAGAAGAAAGAATTATTAAATATTCAGTAAGTGTATTCATTTGTGTAAATCTGTTTCAGAAAGTGTTTTCAGAATTTTTATGGAAAAAAAAGTAACGTTATGATTCATAACAAAATAGACCTATTGGTCCATTACAAATTAAATAAAGAGTATAATATAAAACCATATAGCATCTTGGTACCATCTTAATACAGTGCTGACAAAAGAAAATCAATTTATTTCCTTCCTTCTCATTTCTCCATTGAAATATTTATAAAAATTCGATTTAATCATTGATGTCTTCCTTTTTATATGGAAAATATTTAATTAATTGTTAGGCATCAATGAGGCAAAAAGATGTACCTTTTTTTCTACTTCTGTGTCCTGAGAGTATTAATGAAGTTGTATTCATTAGATACCCAAACTGCTACACTACAGACACTAAAGGAAAAAGGTATTTTGGAAACAAAAATACATACAAATAATAGTCATCAACAGAAACACAGCATGTCATCAGAGATTGCGTGTTCAAAACACACCATCCTAAATACAGTTATTGACATTACAACAAGTATCAATCTTCTCCACATTCTTAATACCACAGCAAACTGCAGTTTCTCCGCTGTCATGGAGCTGCAATTGTCAGGCAGATTGTTGCAGAGCATATCAGAGATGTGTTTTGACATGTTAGATCCTTAGATCCTTTGCTCCTACTTTTGCTTCCTTCTACTTTTTGCTGATCTTATCATGGCCTTTCTGGAAGCTTCCATGCACCATTTCTCTGTTTTTCTTCCTCTTACACCTTAAACTTCTACTTTTTGCAATTCCATTTTTCTCTGAGAAGTACCTGAGCACTTTTATCATAGTTTTCTATTTTGTGATACTCATAATTCTACTTCCCCTCCTGCATTCTCCCATTTTCTTCTTCTTCTTTTGAGCCCCCCTGCTTTTAATCCATAATTTGCAATATCAGCCTTCTAAACCTAACCTCTCTTTTCTGGTTGCATGCTGTTTTTCCTTGGCGGTAGAATTAGCTACTCTAATTGTGAGGGCAGCTCTCCCTCTCAATGGAAGATTAAGAAGCTGAGTGCCTATTGACACCAGAGTCTCATCAGATTATTTCTCCCTCAAGAGGAGAAGAAGTTCTTCCTTCTCTTTTTCCACTCTCCTTCCACGCTTCCTTATATTTAAATCACGGCAAAGGTCTGGCTCTGTTAAACGCATAGAGGCGAAGAACCTCTACTGGTAGAGACCTACAAAAATGTTCTGCAGCCAGTCTGCTGGTAAGGAAGACACTTAAGGTAATCAGACTCCTGGTCAAACACTGCTTTGGAACCTCTGCATTCCTCAAAATTTTCACCACTCCTACCATGGCCTGACTGCACAAAACCCTTCAATAATACTGTAATTTTGAAGTAGGCTAACATAATTTCACCTGATTTATTATAGTAAAAATAATATTCACTATGTCTGAAAACAAACAAGACTTAACATCAGATTTGAAATGCTTATTAATAAATTAAATACCTGTCATATTGTATAAGCAATTCCACAGCAGCTCTTTTTCCATGTAGGACTCAAAAGCAATGCCAAGAGATTTGGGTGATAAAGTGCAGTAAGACAATACTGTGAAGATTGCTTCAATCAGAGTAGGCTCTTTGTTATTTTCCTGTTTCAAGAGAGAACTTTGTTCATCACAATTCAATGCTTCATGTCCTTCAAAAGAAACAAAAACATGGTTCCAATAATTTCCAAGTAATTCAAGGTCTCAGTAATAGATACTATTGATCAAAACAAACTGCAAAGTGTATCTGAATAATATTTCAAAAAATAACACTTACAGATACTGAAATCTGATCTTTCTCTGCCTAATGACAGTTGACTGTCTTCCTGAACCATGTGTAGCCAATAAAAAGGAGACTCAAGCATGTTTTTAAACCATGGACTATGCCTATTAAATTCAAAATTAAATTGAAATTGATTGCAATTAGAAATTGATTATTTACTGAATATTAACCAGAACTAAACTGCAGAATCACAGTCAAAAAGCTATTATTGCTTAACTCCTCTTACTTATATATTTGTCGTATGAAATAATAAAATCCTATTTAGATATAAAAAATTAAGAAAAGTACCAGCTCCATATTGCCCAAAATGTACTAGTTTTGTTTTTCAGTATAAGATGAAACTCAGAATAAAACAGTTCCACAAAACAAAATCTCAGGCTTGCTAATATATAGATTTTAAAGACAAGTAGTGATTATCATAGAGTTCAGTGATAATTTCTTACAAGTATTTACAAATGTTTCTGATAGTCATTATAAAGCAATCCCCCAGCTGAAAGATAAGGATGTGTTTAAAACTCCTGGAATCAATGCAACTCAATGACTTTGACTTGTGCTAATGTCAAAGACCTGCACTTCTCACCTGCTTGTGAAATATGCTTCTGATGTTAACAACCATAAGAAATGGTCAGAGCCATAACCTGTTAAATACTCTTAATTTAAATTTCTAGTTTGCAAACCCAGTGGTTTCTGTAAAAAGTATTTAGATAAAATTATACTTTAAAATGTTATGGCTTTCTGCCAGTTTGGTTGTCTTTACCTTCAGCAACCTGCGGAGGAGAAAGATGGGAGCCTTCAAAATCTACCACAATGAAAAATCATTGCTTTCAAGCCATCTTTGAATGACTTAAGAACTAAAAAAATATCATTTTACTCTCTTCTGAATTCCTACAACCTAATTCATGCATTACTGTAAATTATTCAGTCTAGGTAATATGCAGCCTTAACAGAAACAGAGGATGTAGAAAGCTCAAAAACATGATCAGTGATTTCATAACCAACAAGCTGTGGGCTGGGATTTTTTCCCAAGGTAGCAGACAGATCAGCCATAAGATGGTTTTTTAATCAGCTTTCTTTTTCTTATGAGTTGAGTGAGCTGACATGTATTGTTTTCAATGCCAGATGCTCCTAAGTGAAGAATCAAATGGACTCCACTAATTCACTTAAACCAGAGATATGTACAACAAAGAAATAATCATCAAAGCAAAAAAAGCAGTTCAAATGGTGAGATGAAAATCTGAATAGAACTTTGATTCTATTACTGTAAGTATTCACTTTTAAAATTAATTTAACCAAATTCTAGTGAGGAGGTTTGCTAAGATTTCAAGTACTACGTAAACTGTCTTTGCAGTAAATGATGGGAAATTAGTTTGTTTAAAGGTGCTTATGACTTGAAATTAAGCCTAAGTTTGCTTTATGACCATGCTGCATGGAAAGTTTGAGTCACAACTTACTAATAACTTTTCTAGTAACATAGTGTTACCAGAAGACTTAGATAAAGAGAAAGGAGCATAAAAGAATTTTGTAGAGGGGGCTATACATACATCCTGTTATAACTACTGCATAATGCAATTCTTGAGCTTTTAAGCAAAGATGTTCATGAATCCACTGGTAAATAATTCTGTGGCTAAACGTAACAAGTTATATAAGTATTCATCAGCTTTTTCTTGTTCTACCCTGAAGTAAATGTCCCTGTTTTAAGAACAACCTGAAAGCTCAGGTTAAAATGAGTTTTCTGATTGGTAAGTGGGCATGGATCACAGAATCACAGAATCCTTTGGGTTAAAAGAGACTTTAAAGGAAATGTCAGTTGAAAAGTTTAGCTAGCTGATCAGTATAGCTGGTTAAATATTATGAATTACGAGTCTACAGAAGGATATGTAGATTTCTCTTGCCTGAGATTTTTTCTTTTACATTTATTAACTCACCTGTCATAACATTAAATATTCATCTCAGTTTGAAACCCAATGCAGCCTCCTTGTTAATTATTACATAAGAACAGAATTTGTATGATCAGCATTATACTTACTGCCCTGTGATGCTTCCCTCTATACATTTTTCTTTTTTTCACTGACTGCATTTGTATAGCAAAAGCTAATTTGTGAAGGGAACCTAAAGCTCCCATAGGCAGCTCTAAGGAGATGCTTCTTTATCATTTTAGAAAGACTTAACATTCATACATAAATGTGGCTATATATTTACCTAGATACCTGCTAAAATAAAAAAAAATCAGCTGTTTGTTATTTCCATACAGCATGATATTCTATATGCACAAAAGATACCAAAAGATATTAAAATACTATTGTTTTTAATAAATATCTCTGTAAGAAAATTATCTATCTATTGAATAACAGTTATGCCCTAACCATTCACAATGAATCATTCTTCCTATGACAAAATAATGCACTAAACCTCTTGGGATACTACGACGTATTTTAAAAACAACTTCAGAAAGACAGACTTACAAGTGCAATTTACCCATATTTCTTTCTTACTGATAGAAATACCATCCAGTAATTTGCCAACATTATCACTCATCCAGCACTTATCCACTACTAGTCTAGCCATAAAATGAATCTTGCCGAATTTAAAAAATCCTCTGTTACTGACTCTAGACTTCACTCTCCCTGGTGAATCCATGCAGAACAACCAAGCTATAAACAGTTATGCTATAAACAGTCTTTTTTGACCAAAAGAGGTAGTCAAAACTTAAATTCACACATGCTGTTTCATTTAGGAAGAGGAATTGAAGATGGAGCAAATTATTTCTATTATAGGTCTTTAATTTGCAAAGAGCATGAAACTATTGCTTTCTTTATTGAATTTAAAGGTTTCTTTAAATCACAGCATCTGATGAGGAATAAAGAATGCAAAAAGGAGATGCTTTCTTTGTTTATAGAATCAAACCCTTCAGGAGGAACTCTGCAGTACACTACGTCCTCAGTGCTTCTTCTGTCATTGACTTTTTTTCTGTTCCTTTACTGTATCTGGCCTGGTAGATCATTTTACTTTTCTTTCAGAGTTGCTGCTCTCCCATGACAAGCAAAATCTATTGTAACTTTGAACATGGTTTCATATTGGCAGAAAGTGTATTATTTTAGTTCTAAATTCCAAAGAGAAATTTTACGTCATAGATTCATGGAAGAGTCACAGAATATTCTGAGTTGGAAAGGACCCACAAGGGTCAACAAGTCCAACTCTTAAGTAAATGGCTCATATGGGGATTGAACTCACAACCTTGTTTCTAACCAGCTGAGCTAATCTCAGGGTCATATTATTTCTATCCCGAATAAAATGCAGGTTTTACACCTACCTGTTTCAATTTAAAACATTCCAAATAATCATAATCCCTGTATTAGCTGCTACCTGTGAATCCAATATATCCTAAATCTGTGACAACTAAAAGGCTCAACATGGCAAAGAGGCTTTAACAACACATATCATCTGCCCATAAATTATTAACATATCAGCAAACTGCTTCTGTAGCTATATATTAATATGTCAGCAGTCCCACAGCATTTCAATCTCATTCAACTCCATCTAGAAATTTTTATCCCTAAACAATTTATTTTCAACTATCTGAGAAGAAGCTTCCATTAATGAATTTCTGAACTAGTGACTTGTGTAAAATCTGTCTTATCTATGGCCAACAGAAAATAAAACATTACTGTCAGAATACCTCCACTACTGATTTTATGGGATAGTATGCAGAAATTGTGACATTCTGACAGCCAAAATTTGATGAGGCAATATTGAATTTAGTCCTATGGCCACATTAACTCCCTTGTGTTACTCCATGTATTGACATAGATACTAGACACGTTACCTTCTTAAAACTTACTCAGTCTAGAGCTCTACTGTAAGAAGAAGTTCCTATCAGAAATTACTAAGTCTTTGAAAAGCTATTGATACGATCATATATCACAGACACCAAGCCTATCACACATGTATCAGAGACTATCTTCACACTCTGTCAAGAAAAGGTAAGTGATTCACAACAGGGCTCCACTACAGTCCAAACAGGAATTCCTATTTAAGTTGTCTGAAACGCCATAAAATCTGTTTATTGTTTTCTCTAGCTTATCACTGGAAAATCACCAAATGGAACAGGATATCGGATTAAGGCCCCTTTTTTACTTATCTTTCAGCTAGAAGTGCATCGTTTCAGAAAATCCTTCATTGGTTATGCAGGTACAAAATCCAATAAGATTACTGATCAGATGGACCTTTTGAGGAGATGCCACTTTTAAAGTAATCTTCTAACCATTAGGCTACCATGACACAGATTGCTATCATGAAGAGGCTAAGAAAACTTTCAGGGGTACCCACAAGCTTCATATTGGATGATCCACAAATAGCTGGAGGATATAAATTACAAGGATATAAATTAGTCTAAGAGATTTACTTCTGCTCTCCTAATGAGGACAGGGTTACAGATTGACACCCAGATTTTGTGAACAAAACCTGCAAGACTATTTTTCCCCAAAATGGTGTGTGGTGGAGCCATGGGACTAGCACAGTTGCTAGTTTTTTAACTTGTGTGATAGACCATGACTCAGGGTTATTAAATCCAAGGAGTCATTAGAAGAAAGTACAAAAATAACGACCCCCAAGAACATGAAATAAAAGTGTCAAATTGGTACAGATTTAAACAATGCCAGTAATTTATGTATGGGATGTACATTTTCTTCTGTAATAACTAACTACTGCCACTAATAGTTCAGTCTGGTCCCTAAATGAGGTCAGTTTGTGAAGTTACCACTTTTAATTGTTCTTTTAGGGTAACTCACAAAAAAACAGTGCTCTTATCTCTTATGTGTCTAAAGCATAATTAATTAAGTTTGATTAAAATTTAATTAGTACTTAAAATTTACCTTAAAATGGCACATTATACATCATGGCAGTTAGAGAGTTGTTTCAAAGAGGGCAAAAAATTGGAGTGGGAGAAAAAAAATCTTCCAGTTCTACAAATACATTTCCAAGTTCTCTTTCCAAAACATATTTAATAACAGAACAGTCTTAGTATATATCTATACTCTTCGTATCTATTAGTGTCTAGAAAGTTGTCTAATGGTGCACCACACAATTATATTTTATTGGTGGAAATCTTCCCTTCCCCAACCTGCTTATGTGTGCAAGGCAATTGATCTCTTTTTGAAGCAAATCACATTTCTTCGGGTCCATTTTCAGATTTGCAGCCTTAGACTTATTACAGAATATTTGCAAATGCTACTATCAATTCTTATCTCAAAATTTTAATGGGGCCCAGAATATCATCTAGGTTGAAATGTCCAGACTACACAATACCATCTCTCAAATTAGTCTCTCAAATATTGTGCAAGTCAAAAACATTAGGTGAAACTGCCAATGGCCTGGTCCTGATGTGAAAGCAGTTTTCTTACAGTTTATCTCCACATGCCAGTATTCACTTTAAGGCTGGGTGAAAGACAAATTAAATGGAGTCTCATGTATTTATGGTAATGAACAAGATTCTTTAGAAGATGATAAAGCAACACATTGCATTTTCTATTGTTCATCATTAACTTGATACTACAATCTCTTCTTAAACAAAAGTATGTGTGGGCCCAAGGACTGACTGAAGGTATGGAATGTGCCTTGTTGACAATTTCCCAGTGACAATTTCTTAGCGACCAGTGACTATCAAACTAGAAGTCACAGACGGTTCTACTGGCATGCTGTGTATTTAGAGCAAATCTAGTAGAAATTCTCAGCATTCATTTTCATCCTTCATGTTTTCATATCAGCATCTGCTGGATTCAGTTACTCATTTTATACAAGCACCACTTCCTTTTTTCCTCTATCATTTCTTGCTTGTCAAAACAATCCATTTCTGTTTCACATCCATGAATGATAAGGCAATTACGGTAAAAAAAATCTGCCAAGTAAACTGCAAAACGGTTTGTTTTGTCAGAAAATTAACACCGTACCAGCTACCTTCACTATCTCTCTCTGCAAAGCCACAGCAGAGACCTTAGACCCTCCACTCACTCAAGAACATATCCTGAAGAAATTTGCTGGATCTTGGACCTATAGAAAAAAAACCTAGGATTATATGGCACTGTAATTTAACACACCTAGGTTATTTAGACTTGTAGCATGTTATAGAGGTCAAATGTGCAAATCACATGTTTCAACCATTTTTTCAAAGTTGCCTTTATGCAGTAGCCATAATCACTGAAGACAAGAGGTTTAGTTCTGGGTAACCTGATTTGTTACCCTTAGTATTTTTTGATGCAATAACTTTATATTTCCATATTTTAATTTTTATGTACATTTCATATAACACATTGCACAAACAAATGACAAAAGTGCACATTTTGTCATCTTCCTGTCCAGATAGTGTATAGTTATATAGATGGAGTTTCAATAGCTTCAACAAATATGATATCCTTCTTATAATATTTAGCAACATGAATCATGCATACATAGCTTCTCCACAAATACTCTTTCTACTGAAAGAACTCTGGCAATCTCAACAGTACTCCCTGCTAGGATGGAGAATATACGTTCCTTCTGAACCTCCATGGTACAACCATGAGAACAATGGGACTACAATGAAATTTAATGTGTTTGAATGATGTCTACTTGAGTATCCCAAAGTGCTAAAACAATAGAGAAGAAATTCATCAATACGTAAGATTTTCTGCCTTCTGGGCTGTTTTTTTAAAAGGAGAAGGAAAGACTGAATGTAAAAAAAATGTGAGAAGGCTTTTCCTATCTAAAAAATTCTTATGTAGTTAAATACCAGGGAGTTTTTTTATCACTAGGACAAATCGCTCACAAACCATGGCATACTTAGATGTATAGGGGAATGAATAAAGAATACAAATTTTTTGTCATTAGACAATTAACCTCATTGAAATTAATTTAGATGATATGGATTATCACAGATACCAACTTTTTTTAAACTGAAAGTTTATTCATTCCAATATTGAAGTTACATGAATAAAGCCTGTGTAAATAACACATTTTGTAATTCAAAGTAACATGGATTTCCTTAAAGCTTAAGAGGTTGGTCAGTCAATAGACTAATATATTCTGTCGCTTATTACCTGCAAAAATTTAAACAGATAGTAAAATTCAGTACTGGATAACACAGGGTAAGACTACGACCCTGATCAAACATCTGTCAGTCTCTGTAAAAGATGACATGCATTTGAGTAGGCAAGTGTATGCACCACAGCTCTCAATAAGATGCATGACAGCAGTGGAAGCTGTTGTACTCCTGACAAATACTAGATCATCTTAAAATGACAGAAATAAATCATCGTGTATATATATATATATATATATATATACACGATGATTTATTTCTGTCATTTTAAGATGATCTAGTATTTGTCAGGAGTACAACAGCTTCCACTGCTGTCATGCATCNATATATATACACATATATATATACACATATAAAAAATAATATGTGGACCTAATAGTTTTTTTGATAAATAGGAAGAATTCTTTTGCCAAAGAAATACAGAAACCAAGGCTCTCATATTCCTGCAAAATTAAGTCAAGCAGGTCATTATACCACTCAACAATATCATTTGATCTGCAAACTATTAAAGGAAAGATGTGATAAAGTTTGTTGCTCCAAACACAATACCATCAAAGAAAAATTTGTAGAAACATAATTTTATTTATTCTACTTTCAAAACAGCATTAATGAATTAAAAAGCAGAAGCATATATACGTAATTCTAGAATGCCTACAGTGACAAACATAACTTCAACAAAACATCTAAGAAGCTTTCCACTGTTCAAATATAATTTTGAAAGCAGTCTTTTAAACTACCAATCCACACTTTTAAAAACTTGTGTACAGTAGTTGTGATATCAAAGCTCTGTTAAGCTCAAATTAACTTTGACTGTTTCACAGTTATGATAGCAGCCTATTTTATCATACTGCATTGCTTTGAAATTATTAATACCCTAATTGAATGCAAATTCTCACTAAAAAGGTGATGACCTTTTCTATCTTTTTACACATTCAAGAAGTGTCCTACTGATAAGTAAGTGGGTACCTAACCCCCAAAAATGGTTGACAGCCTTCCTCCAGCATTTAAGTAGTTAAAAATGAATTCTTTTTTCTCATTGATATTCTTATATGGATTGACAGTATCAATACTTACTTGAGCTTCTCAGCAAAATTCTCACCAAGAGACAATCATGATGTAGCAATGTTTCCAAAAGCAAGTTCAAATTACAGTACGGCTGAGATAAGAGCAGCTTCAGCAGACCTTGGGTGGCCATTTCTCTGGCTGATGGAGTCCTTTCAAAACGTAAAATAAAGACAGAAAGAATACAGTTCATTTATCTGTGAAATTAATATTCTTAAATTGCAGATGTAACACTAACTCCCTCAAGTGTCAATCCCTCCCAGATTACTCTGAAAATGCTTTCATGCTTCCTCACTTTAAGGCAGCTCAGAGAAAGAATTACATTTAATTTCAACTAGTTAAAAGCAAATTGACATTTGTTAGTCTGCCACATTTACATCTGATACAAAACAACTGTGTTTATCTCTTTCCTGGAACTGTATTTGTCTTGTTCTACCAGGGAAAAAGGAGGTTTTTCTCCTGCAGTTGAATAAATGTAAGGGTATTATTTTTTAGTTTATTATTGCAGTAATTGTTGAGTAAGAGATCCGAAGTGTCTGTCCTTGATAAAGTATATGAAGCTCTTAAGTAAAAAACAGTGACAATGCTCAAAGGGGTTGCAAAATTCCACTTTTGAGCAATTCTTACATGTTCTGAAAAATCCATGAGAAATATTAGACTGGTTAACACTTCGCCAGCAGGGAGAAGTGAGAAAGTGTAATACAAATTCACTAGCTTTTAAAGAGATTGCAGTTTATTTTCTGTTTGTGGTTTCCATGTTCTGCAAAAATTGAGGTTTCCAGGGCTTACTCTGAACACAGCTAGTGATCCAACACCAATCATTGAACTCACATTACAGTTAAACAAAAACCAAACAAATCTGTCCTTCCAAATGTTTATCATCTATTGTATTCAGTATTTTCTTCTTGAAACATTTTTAAAAACAAGTCTTCAAATTTGGATTGAGGTTTATTTTTTTTTTTTAATGAGTAGGTTTTTATAAATTTGAATGTTTTTTAAAAATTAAATTTCAACTGATGTTTAGCCACTGTATTTACTTTTTTGGCTACAAATTTATACAACAATAGTTGCTAACACTGAAACTTTTAGACTTTTATGCACACAAATTTTACATGCATGATTGTAAGGACTTCATATGGACTGATGCATTGACTGTGCAGGTATAAATATTATCTGCCAGTAAGCAAAAAACACCTTCAGCATCAGTTAAAAGCCTCTTCATCAGGAGGTCTTCAGCCTGGGATTTTCTAGTCAGACTAGAGAAGGATTTATATGCCTCTGCTCAAAAACTTTATGTGCCTTTTATATACAACTTTTTAACTTTTGAGACAGAACTAAAATGGCCTCATGTGGTTGTTCTAACAGAGGGGTAGCTCTCTATTAAGTTGCATACTTTTACAACCTCTGACTTACCCAAGTGTGCCACTGCCCAACTATGCTTGAATGCACGTATGAAAAAACTAGATGACTGCACAAATATTTCGCTGTTGAGTCAAGGCTGCTATTTATACAATATACTCAATACAAACCTACAAGCCCTGGAAAAGAAAATGTTGGCTGGTACACTCCTCTAGTTTAGTCCCTCACATGTCTGTGTTTGCATCACCAGAAAAAGCAGTATGCCACATATCTTGCAGGGCAGCCTTGAAGTCACCTAAGGAAACCATACCACCATCTTCCAGCATGGCCCTTACATCCCACTAAAACTCCACTGTAATAGTCATTTTAGTAAAGGAAGATTTTAGACATCTCAGTCTTTGCAATTTTAACACTAAAGCAAATACCTCTAACTTCATAAGCAATGTCTATGCCAGGAAACCTCATGTACAGCTTTTGTGATTTTCATCTGGTACTTTATATATATTGCTGACAGTGTAGCACTGACTGTACAACTATATTTGCATATACTGGATCCTAGTACAGGCTGGATTCTAGTAATATTTATCAAAAATATATACACATATATATTTAAATCTTGATAGAACTCACAGTCAAAGTAAATTCTCCATATTTAAAATACATACTGCATTCAAACATTAGGACTTTGCATTCTTAAAAGAGTTATCTTAATTTCCGTATGTTCAAGATTAGTTTCAAGTATATAATCTAATGCACGTATAATCTATATATAATCTAATCAGTAGCTAGTAACTAAAGTCAAAATTAAAACAGTTATATATTCACACTAGAATCAATGCTATGGCTGACACCAAACTCAACACTTCACTAATTCAGTTAAAATATTTGGGCCAGTTTAATTTTTTTCTCCTCCTTTAATGTCATCTTATCCTATCTAATAAGGTGACTCATTGCCTTCAAACTAAAAGATAAGTGATAAGTTGGGTCAATTAGATTTATGAAGAATAATATTTTAAATTTCTCTAGAAATAAATTACATTTTTAGGGTATTTGAATTGGAAAAAAATATCCAAAACCTGTCTGTCATTGACCAGATGGGAAGTTATCATGTTGTAATATACACCAGTTCTTGGCTCTTTAAGCATCTTGCAAACTGAAATGTACAGTGGTGTGACTCACTTGGAGGAAAAATAAAATATAGCAGACATTCCCTACAGCCATGAAGCTAGCACCAATAAATGCACTGAGAAGTTTTGTAACGTGCATATGGAGAGACATATGTTCTCTCATCCTCATAGCTCAGTACTAGTGAAAATAAGACTAGCCTCATAAAAAGTGACAAAAGGTGAAGTACATATAAATATCACACATATAAATGTCCTGTTTTGTACAGTAGAACAAAAAAAACCCAACTTTGATTTGCAAATGGTATGATCATAAACCCCAAATGAGGCAAAGAATGAATCACAATTACCATTAAAGGAATCACAATTATCACTAAAGGAACTGTAATATAAATTATCAGTAATTATTTAGTTTGATAACCAACCATATTATTTTGGTTTGTATTCAAGACAGAAAGAAAACCTCAAGTAGTAAGTTCAAGATTTTATAAGGCAAGTAAATATGCTAATTCATGGCAACAACCTTGACACTGATGTTGGAGTCAAATTGATAAAAATAAACAGACTGTAGCCATTTTCAGCAATGAAAAATAATGTAGGAAATCAGGTTCCATAGTAAACAAATTAATTTCAGGAGCTAGCAAAACTTTCTTTTTAAATACTTAATAGCTACATGTATGACAGGTTAGAGCCTTCAGTTAAAAATTAGGTGGCCACAGTTGAGAGGTATACAATAGCCTTCCAATTTTGTTATGGACAGTGAACAGATATATGAATTAGATATAAGATGCAAAACAAGAAAACAATCCACGAATAATTAGGATGCTTTGAAATTCAGTTTGCTGCAATACCTAAACATAACGTGTCTTGATAATGCTCTAAAGGCAGTATTTGAAGGGAAAATAAGTTTCATTTACATAGAATATAAAACCAGTGAAAAAACTAGAACACCCCAGAACTACTCATTAGATATAGAATTCTTCACTTTTTTTTCTGAGCAGCTGAAAGGTGTGTTGCTAAAAAGGAACATTAAATATTTTACCAATATAGTTCACTCATTATCACCTGGACAATACACAAGGCTCAATCTGTATACATGGACTGTTCTCACACAGGTACACTGACTGTATCTTCTCAGAGATGTACTTTCTTTTGTACTTCTCATTTTCCTATTTGGTGATCAAGAAGTTGTGTATTTTATTACCTTTCTTCCAGGGAAAATAAGTGCATATTATATAGCTCTGGAATAGTTTTCTGCTATTTATTCAAATCTATCTTAATTCCACCTCAGGAAAGATAATTATGTCAGACTGAAATGGTACCAGCATTTCATTTACATACTGTTACAGAGCATAGGGTATTCACTTGTGAAATCATCTTCCAAAACTCATACTTCGCAGCATAATTTAAATTTTGAGATCTGGCCTTGCATGAGGACATCAAAAAACTTACTATCTTTTCTACAAAAAAAACTTAATGAAGCATAAATTTTACAGAAATGGATGACTAGATTCCTTTCTAATGCAGTCATTTCCTCTACCGTATTCCTCCTTCTCCTTTCTCTCCAACCACACATAACTTAAAAAGCCACTGACAAAGTTCCTTGAAGCTTGATAAACACACATGATCTTTCATGCTTTTTAAGAACTTAAATTACTATTTCAAGCAGGACACATTCTGAATTCACCAGTTATTCAACTCTGTTTGGCATGTAGTTACCGAACCACATGACTTTGATGCAGTCACAACATATATTGCTCTGGTTCAGCAGATATCAGAGGCACCAGGGAAGGAGAGAACAGGATTCATGACATGCAGTAAAGAGTGAAGCCTATGGAGAGAAATCAGCATGTTTTGTGTAGTATGGGGAAGAATTATAGGGAAGATATTTTCATATACAAGGTACAAGATACTGTGTGTACAAGGAAAGAGGTAATAAATCCAAAGCACAAGGGGCATCAATAAGTCACCATTCATTTGATAATGTACTCCTCCAAAATATAAAAATACTTTCTCAGAAAACACAGTAACATCTCACAAACACAGCTTTTCATGAAAACGGAGAGCGAAAACCTCTCAGAAAATAACTTTGAAGAGGAGGAGGGGGAGGTGAAGGGGTTAGGAGAGGATCTACACTGGTGTGGGAGTGCTTTAGGTGCAAAATTAGAAAGCAAACAACAGCATGTATCTTCTATGTAACTTGTCATTATACGCAGTGACACAGAAGAGTTAAGCTTTTGATTCTAATCATTCAATAACCTCCAAAAAATTCAACTACGATTAAGCAGCATATTTTCAATGAGTTATTTATGTACCAAATATTTTATTTTAAATAGCAATCCTAAACAGAAAAGCATACATTCTTTATCTCCTCTGTAATTATAAGTCCTTCAGAACATCAGCTGTGCTGAACTTCTGTATTGTCAAGAACTATGTGCTCTTTAATTAAAGCCAGAAAGCCTTACAGATAATTCAAATATCAAACATAATTAACAGACTAGCAAAACAGTGGTTTCAGTGCAACTTTTCTTCAGACTCTCAAAGATTGGAGAAATCTGTAATGAATTAAAAAATGCTTCTGTGGCTTTTTAAAATCAGAATATTAATTAGACATTTATTCAGATACACTCCTTTCAAAACGTAACAATATTTGTCTAATACTGACTATCTGGTGATCCTTTTACAACAATCAACTTTTGATACTCACTTCAATATGAAAATACAGGATGATGGTATGCAAAATAACCAGTGTAATGGATGATAAAAGACTTCTGAAAAATCTTGAGGAAGATGTTCATCAGAATTATCCAGAAATGTCCTGAAAGAAACCAAATACTTCTGAATTACATGGGAGAATGAAAAGCCCCTTGGATCACTACTACTAAGTATATACATATGAATAGAAGATAGAAAATACCTTATGACAAATGCTACTAATACATGTATGCAAATACATAATTGCAAATCAATGTACTGTAAAAAATATAATTCTATATTTTATTCACTTTCACTCTTTGAAACTCAGTATCTAATAACTGTTATCCAACTTTCTTTGTATTTTTACTCCTATATAACACATTTTCAAATTATGTTTGAAGATGCATTCAATAAGCAAATTTCTCTTCATTCATTTCTACAGCTCTTTTATTCCTGCATAACAAATGCATCATATTTTCAGGATTTTTATAACAATGATATATAAAGAATCTTTTGAAATTATACTGACTGACATGCAAGTACATATAGACTTTGGATTAAACTGGACAAAAATTTGAACCAGAAGCTTTAGACCTTCACTGGCTTGAGAGAAATGGAATACTGGTTGTTTTCAAATATAAGAACTAGAGAAGAACTAGACTGTGACTAGCTGTCACTTTTGCAATACTTCACTAACAGAAATGATGTGAGAGGCACAATCTACAGATACTAAAAATGAAACATTTTATCAATTAATTATATGATAAGACTGTAAATATGTGTAGGAACAGGATTCTATAATTTAACATTTGTCTTTAATTATTGTTTAGTAATAAATTATTAGTATTTGTAAAATTTTCTAGCAGCCACTAGGATTCAATAATGTGGGATAGCAATGGATGCCCCTTGGCCTCTTCCCTTTTTATTCTCATTTACACTGCATACGATTCCAGCAGAGAGGAATTCCAGCCTGTTACACCCATCCTCCACTAACTATAAACAATTATCACTTCACAAGTACCTTACTTTTCATCTTACTTGGCTGTGCATTTTTTATCTTTCCTCTAAAGTTATTCAGAACTGTAGTTACATGTCTTTCAGGTCACTGCCCAGATGAAAGAAGAGAGAAAATGATACTTTTTCAACAAGAAAGGTAGCCGTACAGTTTCTGAACTTCTTCAAAAGACAGGCTGTTTTATTTGGAAATTAATCTTACTAATAAAGAAAAAAACAGTAGAAAGAATTTACTACAGATACCTAAATGATCCTAAGTAAGCAAAATCTGAGCAGAACGATTAGCACAGTGAATTTGTGCTCTTTGTGAATTTATGAAAACCTGAAGATTAAAAATAAAGCTGAGATTCTAATATAGCTAAAGGAAGAACTTAAACTTGAAAATAATTATTTTAAGGGTAGTAATTTCAATATTATGAAACTAAAAAAGAAATACTGTCTCTCATCCACTGAAATATTTTTTCTGAATATAGCAAAGCATAGAGCAAATATCCTACAAGAAAGTGTGATAAATACATTTGGTTAGCAATCTTATATGAAAAAAAGACCACATCTTGTCTATTGGTTGTGTAGGAATTGTTTGAGACAATTCTGGACTAAAGCAGTTCGCCAAGTATATCTTCTTAGCTGTATCCTAAGGAGAGGCCCAGGGCAGATTTTTGGATTCTGACTTATTTGTTTATCACGAAATCGCTACAGAAATTTTTTAAGTGAGACAGAGATAATCTGAGGCTTTTAAAGATTGTTTAAATATTAGAGTAACTTCAAATACTACTAAAAAATCAAGTGTCTAATGATAATACAGTAATTCTCATGACAGCATTTCTTAATGTCCACTGCTGGCTATGTAATTCTTGCCAGGAAAACTGCCCCAGACTGCTGAACTCAACTACTCTTCTGACAGAAGTAAAATAGCTAGTAGGACATCTGTTTTAGCTTCAAGTTATGCTAAAGCAGCTGCCTATTATCTCAAAGCAGAGGATAGCAGATTTAATACCAAAGCAAGATTTCAAGTTATAGTGGTTTTATTCTTCAGTAGGGTATGACAAGGTGAGAATTGATCCTGTAAGCCTGAGTGCAGGTGTGAGGAAACGAGATGCCAACAAGAGGCACTCTAATGGTATTTCCTTGTAGTCTTCGTACAATTCTCTCTGTGTAAGGAATAAACATTACTTAAAAGCAACTTCATGAGTTACAACTCATATATTACAGAGAAATGTTTTCAGTCTTTAATATTGAATAACATTGAATTTACAATAGAGAGCAATTTTACCAACACACTCTCTAAATATTTCTCTCAACATTTAAATGATTTACCTGACTTCTTGTTGAGAGAGTAAGATACAACAATTCATAGCAGGAAATCACAAAAAGGTGCATCCACCTTACTCTTTATGCTCTTCCTTTACAGACTATTATCGCCTACTTAGTACAAAAGACTAAAGAGTATCAGAAAAAGCACGAGGGTAGATCTGCGCCAAACTGAGCAACCCTCAACCTGATGCAGAAGACAGTCTCTACTTTGAGGCCTGGATAATTTACTTCTCTACTAACTCATGAGTGAAAAGTGCCATTGGATTCTCCTGTGTATTCACAGGCAGCACCGAAACTGTGTGATCCATTACAAGAAACCCCAGCTACTAGAACCGAGTAACTGACAACAAGCTTGTCAGTGAGTAAGACAATGATGACTGGAAATTCAGAAGTATGAGAATCCTCTTATTTCAGAGGTTTGAGTAAACAGCAAGAAAATAGCAACACTCAGTAGATCGGGGGAGCACATTCCAGAGACTCATTGTTCAACAGGTCCTCGACAACGTGGACAAAAGCAGACAGAGAACAGACGTTTAGGACATTTCCAGGTGACACTAAACTGGGGTAGGCGGACACAGTAGTTAACACAACAAACAGCTGAGTGCCTACTCACGGACGACTGGGCCAAAGGAAATTCACAAAGTTGACTGAGGTAAAGAGCAACTGTTTACTCCAGCAACAGAATTACAATAACCTAGGCTGGGACTAACTAGAACTAACTTGTCTGAGTGTCACCCTACCCAACCACAGACCTGGGGTTTATGGGCAGCAGGGTGTTGAAGACAAGGCAACAGTATACTGTCACTAGAAAAAATGTAAACCACACACTAGGCTGCATTAGGAGGAGCACAGCAACTAAAACAAAGACGCTGATTTACTTCATCTGCTTGGCAACAGTTTAAGCCTTACCTAGAATATTTTGTCCAGCTGTTGGGCCTACAGTTCAAGAAGGATGTAAGGAAACTGCAGAAGACTTAACTGAATCATCTCTAAGAAATGTTTGAGGGTCCTAGACTCCTTTTCTCTGGTGAAGAGGTGGCTTGAAAGTGTCAATTCATCTAACGGCAGCCTACAACCACCCAAAGAGTAAATTACAAAGCAAACACTGACCAACTTTTCTCAGCAAGTTATAGCCAGCAGCTTTGAAACTTCACACTAGACATTAGGCAATACTTTGCACTAAGGCATGGCAGCTGCGGAGCAGGATCACAAAAAGCTGTAGAACTTCACTTCCTGGAGGTTGACATATGTCAGCTGTGTCAAACACAGTCATGTTTGACTGCTCTTGGTGATTGTTCTGCTTTGAGGAGGAGGCTAGATTAGACAACCTCCAGCAGTCCTTTCCAACCAGCATTTCCAATATGCTAAAGATACTTCAGGAAGGCCAGAGAAGGGTGCAGAAAAATGAAGCACAGAAAAACAAGTATTAAAACCTGTTGACCTAAGATTCATAGGTGAATTTTGGACCAGATATAAGAAATTTTATCATGCAGAAAAGAAATTCTAGATCAGAAAATTAGGAATGAGAAAACATATACTAGAATTACCTTATTTGAAATTAAGGATATTATTAATTTTTCAACATCATTACTGTTTTGTTCAATTTCCACAAAATAATTAAGACATTTGAATAATTTTAGTTCCCTTAAGCAATAGTGAATACAGCCTCTCTAGTAAGTTGGAAATGAGCCAGTCGTATTATTACACAACTCCGGGAAAGCAATGTTCTGTCATTGCCACTTTTATGATTACGCAGAACTTTCCAGAGAAGTTTAAAGATTAACTGACATCTAGTCACTTAAGGGAAAACTTCCAGTACCAAAAGAAAGCATGATAGATTTAAAACAAAAATATTTATTTCACAGCTAATTTTACCAAAGGTTTGAAAGATACAGAGCCAAGGTATCAGATGGAAATTGTGGTTATACAATATAATTGCACAGAGAATTGATGAAAGATTCCTTTAAAAGCAGGCAAAACTTTAAAATTTGTTATTGATAGATCCTTAATGTGATGAACTACGCACACTCCAGCAAACAATGGACCCAGGTACTATACATAAAATTCACTATATCAAATTGTTTCCAATTGGATATTTAAGAAGCTGATTGACTAAACCACTTTTTTCTTTGTACTCTGGAAACCGAGTTATGTTACCTGATAAATATTGGCTGCAATTAAATATACAATATAAAAAGATTGTTTTGATAATGGGCCCTCACAGATTGTGAAAACACAAGTTCTGAATACAAGTTCATTAAAAAAATTCTATTTTACTTACTCTAAAACATACACCATCTATATAGAAATGGTCTTCACTGTTAATAATATTTTTGTAACTATAGAATAAAATATGACAATTTTTTATATTCTTTTTAAACAAAGCTGCCGTATTTTGGTGGTGATTTGCACAGTACTTTGTAGTAAATTAAATGAGCTGCTACATTCTGCACATGTCAAGTTTTTGATCTCCAGATAAGCAAATTCAGGTAACAAAATTCATATCCCTAACTATGAAAGCTATATGACCAAGTTGTTTACCTGCAGCATTTTACATAAAATAAAAAACAAGCTTTTCATTGGCACTTTGTTCTGAAACTCCGTGAGTTCTCCAGTAAGCACACATTTTTTTGTCATGCTATGTATAGATAAATATGTAAACAACACTGATCAGTAGAGGAGACTGGAATCGCTAAAAGGAACAAATTATACTGCATATTTATTTTGGTCCATCATTCTAACAGCTTTCATAAAAGAAAGGTGAAATGTCAAAACTGACAGTAGAAGCAGTTACAGCTACTGAAATGTCCTTTCCTGCCTCCATTACTACTGCCACAAGCAGGACTACCTAATCTGTTCCTGAGCCACCTTCTAAATTGCTATCTATTCATAAGCCTGTGTTATATAAGATCAAACACCCAGCTACAATCCATTTTGCATGTTCTTTAAATATTAAAATGATCCCACACATGACAAAAAAAATTTATTTAAAGAAGCTTATATTCCGGAGTTTTTCACCCTAGTACTACCTAGAATTTTCTTATTTAGAATAGTCAAGTTGAATAGGATGTGGCTTCATTAGCTTGGGGTTTTGTCGTTCCTCTTTTTTAAATCTGTGATCTCACTTTGTATTGTCTCTTACACCAAATTTACAGCAGAATTTTAGCAACAAAAGACTCACTCTCAATTTCAGTGCAAGTTAAATGTCCTTCTCTTTTACAGTTGTGACTTGCAAAGATATGACTTTACAAATATGGGAATTCTCTATTTTTACTCTTTAAACTGTATTTGTTGAAGTATACTGGTCATGTAACCAGATGATTGCTTCAGCAAAGTACCTTTACATTTCAGTACTTCTAGAAATATTATCAGATGACAACAGAACATTCTGATTTAGTAGATACATCAGAACTAGTAAGATGATTTTTTTCCAATTGATGAATGACTAAGTCTTTGGTACCACAGTAGTAAACGCTTTTAGATCAATAAGAGTGTATTTCAAAATAAATCTGTCCTAACTGAAAAATAAATTGCAAATTTGGGACAGTAATTATTAATGAAATTCCACTGGTTTTGTCACAGTGGAAATCAATCCAGACATTCACTATGGTCTACATTATTAAGAGACAAGAAAATGTACAGTACAGGAGTTTGATCCAAAGTTAATAAAATCCCAGCGGATATAACTGGGCTTTAGGTAAGATCACAAAAATAAGTCCAGGATCAAACTGAGAAATAGTCAAAAACTATTAAAATGTGTCAATACTATGCACTGCATTTGATTTCAATAAAAAAAATCCATCTTGTAGATGAATCCATGTAAGCTCAACAACCATTTATCTCAAATTGAATGTTTATTTCATACTCACTCATACAAATTCTTCAGTGGTGAAGTTAAAATAGCCAGCACAGAGATCAGACTATTGCAGTGGCTATGGATTCTATAGATCTTGAGATCTCTGTCTTTGTGTGGATTCAGAAACTCCTGCACAGAACTACAAACTGACCAGAGCATATCTTCAGTGGACATCAAAATTGCTGCAACATCAATTCTGTAGGCAAAAAAACCCCAAGAATAACATTACTTAGGACATCTGGATAGTGGTAAATTTCAATTAAGCAGACATTTCCTCAGACAATAAATCACCAAAATCACAGCATGGACTTTAAATTTTCTCTTCAGTGATGAAGGAGGTCTGCATCCACTACTCTGTAAAAAATCAACCTTCCACAGAAAAATTGTTACTGAAGCTAGTAAAAAGAAGACTTAAAAAATTTGGAAATGTCCTTTTTCAAAGGACAGTGTCACTAGGCAAGAACGATTTACTTTCTAAACTACAAGTAAATAAATTTAAATTTTGTTTTCTTATAATTAAAATGTACATACTATTTTCAAATCCTGATGGGGCAAAAAGTAGGAACAAAGAAACTTAATCTTCAATTTGCAAAACTAACTTCATGCAACATATTATGACGTGGAACATATCTGAGTCAGGAGTCTGTTGCCTGTTGATACTGGCTAGCAAAGCATCATGCATCATTGGCCTGAACAATAGCAAGAACCCAAACTACAGCAACATAATCTCACAAGACTATGCTGACATTCAATACATAGGAAACATGTGAATAACACAAAAATATGAGAGGTATGAGGATGGACCTTAAAAAAGTACTTAAGTACCTAAAAGCCATGCATGCACATGTGATCATATGCATTTTCAAGTATCATGTTGTTTTTGAAAAATCTAGATAAACACACATAAACAGACATTTGTCCATATTACACATCAGTTCTCTACCATTTCAAGAACCATTGAGAGAAAAGACACCCTCACAAGTTATAACATTATTAAAAGAATAAGTAAAGCCTCTGTGATAAAAATATATTGAATTATATTGAGTAATTTTTTTTCACTTATTCATGACTGGATAGTTCAATTTACTTAGTGAAAAATTCAAGGATCACCTTATTGAATACACAACTTTTCTACAAAATGACAATGTAAAAAGTTCTTTCTTGCTCAGTAGTTTGAAGTAAATTCATATAGAATTGACTAATACGGCATTTAAGTAATATTGTATTTTTCATATTTCAGGGCATTTTTTTTCCCCAAAAAAATTCTAGGAAAGTTTTCAGAAAATGTCTCTGTACCAAAAGATATAGAAGAACCTGACCACAGTAAGTTAGTGCAGGAATAGACCACACAAACAGGTATGTAGAAGAAAACTTCCGTTTTTTCCTACCCATTTCAAGAATGTAATCTTGTGCAAGTTACTTGAGCTTCCATGACAATACTCCTTTCCATAATAAAACTTGAGATGACAGCATGTAACTCTTAGCTCACACAGAACATGTATCTGCTTAGTGTCTCTAACCCTCTAAAAATTACAAACCCTTTAAGTCTTCGCAGTGATGCTGAGCAACAGGACAAAATGCAATGGTCAGAAACTGATGCACAGGAAGTTCCACCTGAACATGAGGAAGAACTTCCTTACTGTGTGGGTGACCAAGCACTGGAACAGAGTGCCCAGAGAGGTTCTGCATTCTCCCTCACTGGAGGCATCTAAGAGCTGTCTGGACTCAGTCTTGTGGTATGTACTCTGGGATGACCCTGCTTGAGCAGAGAGGTTGGACCAGATGACCCATTGTGGTCCCTTCCAGTCTCACCCATTCTCTAATTCTGTGTGATTCTGTTATGAGGAATACACCTATTTATTCAGTAAAACAAGACATTGGATAGAAAGGACAAACTTCCTTTAGGAAGTAGGGTAAACTTCCACTTGAAGACACTTGCTTTAGTATTTCTCAAAAAGACCCCCTCTTTGGCAAAACATAAGAATTGCAACAAGAAGAACTTCAATTTCTTATTTCCTAAAACGACAGTAAAAGGAATAGCATCTTTTGCCTCTCTCCTTCTACACCACCGGCATCATTTTGACAAATCTTTTGATGTGCCCTTGTAGCTCTTTCACTTGAAAAGCCTTATAAAAACACAAATTCTACTGGAACACATTAAGTTTTCTGAATGAATCAACAGCTTGATTTCTAATCCTGATGTTGCCAATTCTGACCACATTCTTGGTTGCATCACCAGTCCTCAATGTACTTTTATCATGAGGCTTTCAAACCAATCAAGCAGTTTATGGAACAATTTCACAGGGAGTTGAAAGAGGCCTTTGATTCTGCCCACTATGCAATATAACTACTAAATATACTTAAGTATACAAAATATATTTTATTAAAACAAACATCAAAATGCATAGACTTGGTCTATCTCCTCTGCCTTGTTCATTAACATTTAAATTTGAATCAAAGCAGTGAATAACAGAAAACTAACATTTACTCATTTTATCCATTAAAATGGTGCATTAAATAGACAACCATTACCTGATCTGTGGTGTTCTTTTGTAACTGGGAGACACCTGACAATATCTGGAGGATAGAATATCCAAAGATTGCTCTAGTACATCTGTAAGAATCTCTTGGGCTGTCTTTGGAGGTAGAATCGTCCACAGATCATGATGAAGAGCACAGCAGAAGTAATGCCACATCTGGACAGAGAATGAGCATCTTTCCCCCTATCAAAACCACCACACATTACATAACAAAACCACACCTTCTAAAATGTCAATTTAACTCCTGTAGGTCTAATTAATGCAGTCTGAAAGGAAATAGCTAAAGAGTTTCAGGAATACAATGACCAACAAATGGTCCTTGAAAAGATGTGAGACATCTTTATTTGCAAGGACACACATGTTGCACTTCAGTCATAAAATTACAGTTCCGCCTCAAAATCAAACCGCAGCATTTGAACGCTTATATCTTCAATTAACCTATTCTCAAAACCCATAGTGTTGTAAGTTTAGTTTAAAAACATAGACAGTATTCTGTACCCACTAGAATAGTCAGACAAACTTAACATAGCAGCTCCTTTGTCCACAAAGAAATAATTATTTAAATTACTTAAGCATATGTATTTACCCAGATTCATAAATGTTATGCATAACCCTTATCATAAAACCTTGGTTATATATAAAAAATATGCAAGAAGAGAAGTAAAAAGAACAATTGAACTGTTAAACCCATAATAAGAGATGTCCAGAATTTTTTACTCAGCTATTTTTTCCTTTTGTAGTTTTAGTGTATCAAAACCAAACATTTTCTAGGAAGGAATCAGCATCAGCATCAATATTTCATTGTCTAAACAGATCTACCCCATTAAGACAAAGAAATAAATACACAGGAGTCAAAATCACGGCAGTTAATCCATATTTCTAAAAAGTACACAAGAAAACTCACATTTAAATATTTCAACTAATACCTATTCAGAAAACAGCATCATCACGAAGCTTTTTGAGAACAGGAACTTCAATCTTCAGTTCCAACATCCCAAAAGAACTGAGAAATATTTTAAGAATTCGCTGATATTTTGCATTATCAGAAATATAAAACAACCTCACAATTTTCAAAACACTTTTAGAGTTTGATAGGAATTTTTTAAGAATAAAAATCCAAAATAATCTGGCTTATTTTTAACACATTAGCATAAACATTAGCAGATTATTGGAAGTTGTCACTATTTGTCTTTTCTCCCACATAATATTTGAAGTGCATTTTATATTAAAAAGTGGCAAATCATGACAAAGAAAAAAATAAACAAGCTTGTGACCACCACTCTTGTCATTGAATTTATGACTGGTACAGGCATTGCTGATATTTCATTTAGGAAAAAAAAGAAGGAAAACAAATAATTAGAGCATCCAATTTTTCAGGTTTCACTAATGCAGAAGATAAAATTGTAATAGGGCTGACTTTCAAAAGAAAATCACATGACTATTCTTTGTACATACAACCATAAGCATCATATTACTATAGGCAAACAAACAAAAATCATCCCTCTGGTATTTTGTAATCAAGCACTCCACAAATGCTTCCACACCATCAAAATGGGATTGTCTTACAATGACCAAAAATTTATATAATAAAATAATGCACTTATTAAAATATTTTTCTTATATGAAATAAAATTACAATATTTTTGCATCATATGTGGAAATATAATAAGAAACTGCAAGTTGACTTCATAACACAACTTGCAGCTTTATAACTTTGAATAACTTGAATGTTACTATGTTTCTAGATGCCTGGGTTTTTAGATGATTACTCTTAGTGTACCTTCAAGTAAAAGCTATCCATAAATAAGACCCTAACCCTACCTTACATTTTACTGAGATTTCCCTTTCTCTGCAAAAGCATTTCAACTGTTAGAATAAACTTAGCAGATAAAAAATAATTAGTCTGAATGCCTAATGGAGGCCAATTTATTTTGACCCTACCTTTATTTAAAAATTAAATCTAAAAATTTTCAAAAACCCTGCAGATTTAACAACCAAAAATTCTAAATTGCCTTATTGACACAGGTTATTTATTTTTTTATATAACTGAAAGTTGACAAGTTTTACTTTTTAACTTTGTAATTATAAACACAAATTGTTTCACTTTGGTTTATTTAAGGAATAGCTCTTTCCCCCCTTTTTAGTGTTGTAGCACCACTGCAGAAGCAACAATATCACTGAAGATTTAAATGAGATTCACTTCCCTTTTCTGACCTGTATTTCTATTTGTTGCCATTTCTGGACAACTCCACCGATAAACATTTGCTGTTTTTGCAGGCTTCATATAATAAAAACAGATGTGAGCTTTTATTTAGCTTATATATCAGGAAACAAGCAGCTGTGTTTTATTACATAAGCCACCAGTATTATCTCTGAACAGACAATTCTTTATTCTTTGACTGTTAGAAAACATAAGTTCCCACAGCTACAGCAGATGTCTGCTACACTAAGAGCTTCATTCAAAAACATAATCTGGAGAGCTGGCCCAGTGGCACACTCTTCCTGCTGAGCTTATACATTGGAAGAAGCCACCTCTCCCTGCTGGAAGTTTCAGCAGGGAGTCATCTCTGTAACAAGCAATAGATCTTAATCCAATCTCTTCCATTTAGGATGCCTACAAGAGGTCAATTGAAGTAACATCTGCTCAGCAGCATGGCTCCTGAAGGAACTCAGAGCATATCATGGTCCACCCTTGGGCCATCTCACATGGCCCAGTAAGAAGACAAGAGCGATGATGTAAAAGTACATACTTTTCACCTCAAATCCTGCAAACATACAGAGCTGAGATACTAGTTTTCCTCATTCCTTCCTACACACATCAGTTCCCTTCAGTAATGATAAAACTGTTTAGCTACTCCATATTATTTCTTGGTCAGACAACTATATCTCCATGGTGAAGTTACTTGGTCACCAATAAACAGGACACAGCACCATAGGTACCACTGACAATGAAGATCATATCATGATTCATCAGTTGCCAAAAGCCACTGCATTTCTTACGTAATCATCTGGGCTTCCATTCAAAGTTGAAATGTTTATTTAATTGTCTTTGAGGGATGGACATATGGTCTGCATGCCCTGTCCAGCACACATTTTGTCACTGACTCAACAGCTTCTTATACTACATCTGTAGATTACATTTATCAGATAGAATTTTCTCTCATGTAAGAATTCTAGAAAATGCTTAACAGAACACACTTATTGTCTCACACAGAAAATGATACAAGGAAGGACAAGACTTTGTCTCCAAGAGATCTCAGTTATTATTGATTAAAAACCCATACAATTCTTCACCCTGAAATTAAGTGAAAATAATTTCAAACAGTGTATATCAACCTATGTTTGTATTTAACTAGGATGAAGGAAAAAAATCCAATAAATGAAAATAATTCCCCTAACTTTTATTTTTTCATAGAATCATTAGGATTATATGTGTGACTTCAAAATGCACGTAAAATGGTACTGGTTATATCAAAAATATATTGTTAAATGCTTAAGGTAACTATATTGACCATCTTTCTTTGTTACACCCTTTACTCACAAAAATTAAGAGGGGGAACCAATTGAAAATAAAACATCAAAGAATGAGATAAAAGATTTCCCAGAAAAAATTTTCATACGTTACACTTTCTTAAAGAAGTATAAAGTTCTTAGAGATTAATGATGGTGTCCTCTTTAGAGAGTTCTATACAAATGTCTTGACACACACTAAATATTTCATGAAGTAAATGACACAAACACTTCACGGTAACAGTCTATCTCATCTTTAAATGACTATGTTTTCCTACATCATTTCTAGAGAGACACTTGCCTGCAATAATAGATATTTCAAAAGAGTACATTCCAAAAAACCTTATGTAAAAACAATGCTGATCTCATGCTTCTGATTAGTCAGAGAGCTGACAACCACTAAACACATTTTGTAAAAGGGAGGCATAGTAAACTTAACCTCACACCTCATAAAAAGCTTTGTAGTCATCCCAGTAGTGGCTCTCAGCATCCTGTAAAATGCTTGTAGCACAAACTCTAATGCAGTAGTTTGTAACTTGAAACTGGAGAATGTTGATGAATTCCTGATATTGTTGGACAGGCACTAGGAACAGGGATCTGTTTGGAGAGAATGATTAAAGAGACAATGATTGAAAGGCTGTGCACTAGGAGGTAACAATCCCTAGTACTGCAAATAGTTTTGATTAGTAGGTATCAATCATTCATTTCCTCTTTGTCCTGCAGTCTGAACCTAGCATTCAGTTTCGCAACTTTTTGTTTCAAAAGTTCTTAAAATACATCTGCTTGTCTATAAATTCTCATTTAACCCATCACTGAGGAATAAATTACTTCATCCTATTTTCTGAGACAAGTACATTCGTCATTCAGTTACTTGGAGTTTCTGTGTTGCAGCATACTTGCATCAGCAATTATTACATCAGCACTGACTGTGATAAAGAAAACATAAGCACAGAGTACAGAGATTGCAAAACTCTTTGATAATACACCTAAGCAGAATTATTGAGCAGTATTTTGGCTCTGACTTCCCACTCACAAAGATACACTTCATGCAGGAGACTGTAAAACATCAGAGGGAAAGTAGCTCAACAATGCATATAACCCCTTAGAAATCATACATTCCTTAGAAATTGTGCTAGTTCAGGGTCTCTCCCCAAAAGCACCATTTCTACTTTTAAATTGCACATGGCTAGAAACATGTGGACCAATAAAGAGACTCCTAGTATCTTAAGTCAAATTCTCCTAAAAGCAAGTGCAGTTATATTGCCAGCCAGGTCAAATATTGTCTTCGACTTTACACTCCTATTTCATATCTTCTCTAATTTTTATTCTGCATATAATAATAAACTAAACTCTAAAACTACAATGTATGTATTTCTTTACATGTCTGAATACAGATGGCATAAGGAAAAAACATAGAAATGTATTTTTATATTGTCCTCTAAGATAGCTATGTGCTAATAAATCAGATCTTATGAAAATTATGCATTGCAAAGGTCCGAAAAGGAAATCAAGGCCTTAGCACTTTATTTATATGACAGCAGAGTACATTCAGTTCCCTGGACAATCCTGTTTTCTCAAATTTAATAATTAAAAAATATTGATCTGCAAATCAAAGGCAGATCTTACACACAAATAATTTGTTTTGCAATGGCTGCCTTAGACTATCGTATTGATTCAAGTATTTCCATAAATAGTACACATACTGCATGTGCTAAAAAATACGATGCAATTTGGAAAACTACCACCATACTGTATCACCAAAATAGAATGAAGTCTCATATTATTTATGTTTGAATTAAACATTTTAAGAAAAAAGGACATACTTTTTGCTTGTTTCTCTCATTAAACTGCTATACATTGTAAAATGCTGAAAGACATATATCGCTGTGGAAAGGGCAGCATACAGGTCTTGCAGGGGAGCCTTCAAGGGAACATCTTTGCTTTTCTCCTCTAGTCTTGCCAGAACAGCTGTTGCCACTTTGCCGCAGGCCTCTACAAAGTTTGCTCTAATTTCCTGAAGAGAATCATCTCTGCAGGCCAGAGCCAATGGAAGCAATGTGTCGAGTTCTTCCATGATGTCAGAACAAAACTGAGAGAAATAAATGTCACACCAAGTTATTTGCATTCTGACAGCACTGCTTAATTTACACACACTAGGGTCAGATTCTTGAATAATGAAATTGGCATGAAACATAAATATATGGAATCAGCTTTACAAACATTTGAATCTCTTAAACAGAGGAGTAACATTTCTTTAAAGTAAATTAAATATTCTTTCATTCTTTCTTGCTTTAAAGCTATATATTCTATACTAGGGGAAATATTAAAGCCATCTTATGCTAGTATTGCCTTCATTTGGTTTTGATGTCACCAAATGTACATTCAAAGCACAAGGTTAATTCCTTGTAAATAAAGATAATTTTCTAAACTAATTAATTTTGAAAAAGACACAAACACATTTCTCAGCACTGGATTTGGCAACAAACATGTCATCTCTTAATAAATTCATACATTGATCTCCCTAAAATTATCTCCCCAAATCAGGGTTATTTCAAGCAAACATTCATTAACAGCATTCCAAACCCGCTAGAATAGTTGCAAAGCTTACTAAAAAATGTCTTTCAAACATACCTTTCCTTACAAAAAGAATTTAATTAATAAATGACCTTTCAGCCAAATCAAATAACTCCGAATTGGCTTTATTACTGCTTATGCCAATTAGTTGAATGGCATGTCTAATGATATGAATACAGGAAATCCCTTTATAGCCATATTTTAAAGCTTTCGACACTTTCCCATCGAAACACTTGGTGACAGAACAGATACTAATCAGAATGCTTTAGAACTTTTTGGCTGAAAAAAATAATGCCAGTGAAGTTCAAAAGTTAATTCTTTCAAGTACAAACTACGGGCTATTGTATAAAGCTCTGTTTAGTTTCACATTGCAATGCTTCTCACTTTCTTCTTAATTCCATTTATATAAGATATAGAATATTAATAGTACTGTAAGTACTTCAAAGTGTAGACGGCAAACAGCCTTGGCATTCTGTCTCCCTTCAAACTTCAGATCTTTTGATACCTGCCTTAGCAATTCGTTTTGGTTGCTCCTCCTGTTGGACTGCTCTGCAGGACTCCCTCATTCGCTGATTGTTTACAAGAGTCATTGCACAGCCCGCAGCTGAAAACTCTTCTTTCTGCTCATGTTGAAGAATTTTAGATGTAAAATCCTCAATTGCTATTGTTATACAGTGAGCCACAGAAGAAGACAGGTCTTTAAATGCATTTCTCCAGCCAAAATCCAGTAAAACAGGCTGAAATACATATTAAAATTAAATCAATCAAAAGTTGTTATTGAGTGTTAATACTGTCTGAAAATTAAATGCACATCCGTAATTAAATTACAGGACATCATTATATTTCAAAATAACTTAAAGAATTTAAAATATAGTCCCCTAGTGTTGAAGTCATATTAAAAGCAGTGTTTACACTCAAAAAAACATGCATAACAACATTAAACTTGTCATCAAATTTTTAAGAAAAAAAATTTCCTGTTTAAACAAGACAGCTTTTAAAAAAACCATGCTTCATCTTTACTTAGTTTGTAATCTTTAACAGAACCTACTTAATAAAGTCAAAAGAATTTATAGACATTTTCAATAGTATAACAAGCAATCTCGCAATGTATACCCTGTATTAATTTTCACTGCAAGATAACAACTGGAAGTTACTAACCATGAATCTCAATGGGAAACACTTACGAGAAGCTGGTTTTAACATAGCCACACTGTATTTCACTTCTCTAGAACTGGATTTAGCAAACATTAAAATGTTTGAATAGAGATTTGTAGTTTTCAGCCAATGCAGGTTTTTACTGTGGTTTACATCAGTTCCTTGCCTTCTTTAAACATAGACTTCTAAAGTCATCTAAAGTATAACAGTTGCTAGAATTAGACACAGCAGGGCATGATTACTTTTCAACTTATCTGACTTTGTATTGCTCTTATGACTTACATCAGACTTAAACCTTTCCAGAAGTGGCCAGTTGAGAATTGCACCACTGTAAGAAACATATCTTAATGACATGAGATGATGTTCAGTAAATATCTCCACCATGAGGGCACAGTAGGAGAACAGAAAAGACAGATTCCTAACTATTCCTGTGCTATAATACTAAATTGGAAGAAAATGAAAGGCTACAAAGTGAAACCCTTTTCAGTTTACTTCAATTTAAAAGTTGTATCCTCCTTCCTTTCCCTTTCCCCACTAGTAACATTCAGCTCCTGTAAGCACAGAGACAGCCCCCATGGACACACATTTTTGCACTCCTCCAATTTTTTTGGTAGGGATCAAAGTACATCCCAATCTACCCAAAATATTCTTCTTTGTAAACATAAGAACATTAGTCTCACACACCAATCCAAAGCACATTTTAAAAAAATTTCAGCATTAAAATGGAGCCATTAAGAAATTAAATTTCACTTTCATAAAGTATCAGACTTGTTGGAGCATTTAGGTGCCATAAAATCAACAATTAAAATGTGTTTTGTAGTAAATGGGAGCCAGATAAAAACTTAATCTTGTATGTACATTCTACAAAGCATAGTGCTTATTGCACAGTAGTTTGTTGGCATCAAAGAAACTAGACATTGTATGAGTACCTACACCTCTAGGATGAATCATTATGATTAAATTCTAAGAACTTCATAAATTTTCTTTAAGATTGTTTAAGATTATATTTATAATACTAAGAAAGCTATCATATTTTAGTAATTTTTTTCTGTTTTGTTATGAGGTATCTTGTATTAACGTTTTTTCTGTTATTAAATACTAAATACCAACTACTTCTTTGAATGCCGTGAGATTTTATTCCATCTTAACTGCAACTTTGCACATAAAAGTAATCGCAGTAGCTGAAGCAATAAAACTACAGCAATAGGTGTTTATAATGAACATGGCGAAAGTCTACACTGGAGACACACACAAAAGAAAATCCCGTACAAAGTGTAAGACTCTTTTCATACTCACCTCTTCTACCTGAAGTAACTGTTCAGGAAGCACGCTGGTTTCATTTGCTCTAGTTTCTCCTATTAAAAGCTCCCCACTAGCTCTCTTCAGAACTCCTGCACAGTGTGATAAAAGAGATCAAAGTTAAGATTAATTCTGTAGAAAAAGCAGCAGCCTACAACATCTTCTGATAGATCAATACGAAGCATAAAAAAACCCTCAAGAAGATGTAGGGGAATACTAATGTTATGATGAAGTCTAATTCAAGTTATACGTATTTCCTTCTACATAATATTATGAAATCCACATCTGGTTGTAATTGTATTTTATACAAATGCAGATATAATGGGTAAAATACGGTTTCTTTTGCCACTAATTCATTTTTATACTGATTGTGAAGTCACCTCTTTTTAAGGAGAACAGATAACACTAGATCAGCTGTATAGAAACTAATTTCTCCTCTTTGTTCAAAAAATTATATTAATTGAACGCTAATATATTTTCACAGTTTTTACTTATTTGGAAACACCAATTCAATAAGAACAAAAAGACAGTTAATTAGTACAGTTATTATAACCAAAATGATGGCTTATAAAAAAATAAAGAACAAGAGAAGCTCCTTAAGAAGGGCTGGTACAAAGCTCACTCGTAAGTCACTCACTCACTTAGAGTAATGGGAATATTGCCCCAGTTTTGACAAGGACAAACAAATATCTGGGGTTGATATCACTTTTATCAGGGTTTCAAGAAATCTGGGTCCTGAAGTGCATTGATGATTCCTCTTCCAAGTGATACAAGCACAAATGGAGGTGCTTGTTGGGGATGTGAAAGTCAAAGGCAGCCTCAGCTGCTGTGACCGTGAAACAGTGGAGTTCCAGATCCTGAGAGCAGCAAAGAGGGTGAAAAGCAAGCTCACACCGCCCCAGGCTTCAGAAGAACAGATTTCAACATCTTCAAATATCTGCTTGGAAGAGTCCCGTGGGATAAAATTCTAGGTAATGGGACACAAGAAATTTGATTAATATCCAAGGATCACCTCTGCCAAGCTCAAGCGAGTTGAAAAAAAAATTGTCAGAAGGCCTGCATACATGAGCAAAAAGATCCTACCCAAACACAAGCACAAAATGAAGCATACAGACCATGGAAATAAGGATGGGTAATCTGGGAGGGACACATAAACAACTTCTGAGCATGGAAAAAGTTAAGGAAGCTAAAGCCCAAATGCAACTAATTTGGCCAGAGATGTCAAAGACAACAAGAAGGGCTTCTGTAAGTACACAGGTGATAAGTGGAAGACTAGGGAAATCATGAGCCCATTGCTCAATGAGATGAGGGACCTGGTAACACAGATATGGAAAAGACTGAGATACTGAATGTCTTCTTCAACTCAGTTATTTACTAGCAAGACCAGCTGTCAGGAATCCCAGGCCCCAGAGACCAGGAGGCAAGGTTGGAGCAAGGAAGACATACTCTTGGTGGAAGAGGATCAGGTCTGAGAACAACTAAGCAAACTCAACATATGGAAGTCCTTGGGCCTTCGTGGGATGCACTTGCAAGTGTGGAGGGAGCTGGCAGATGTCGTTGCAAGGCCACTCTCAATAATCTTTGATCCATCATGGCAACTGGGAGAAGAGTCCAAAGGCTGGAAGAAAGCAAATGTCACTCCTATTTTCAAAAAGGGCAAGAAGAAGGACTCAGAGAATCAGTCTTGTCAACCTCACTTCCACGCCAGGGAAAGTAATAGAGGCATTTCCAGGCACATTACTGACAAAGAATTTGTCAGGAGTATTCAGCATGGTTTCAATAACGGGAAGTCATGCTTGACCATCTTGATAAACTTCCATGAAGAAATGACTGGCCTGGTAGATGAGGGGACAGCAGTGGATATTGTCTCCGTGGACTTCAATAAAGCCCATGGCATTGTCTCCCATAAGTTCTCATTATAGGACAAGCTGTAGACAAGCTCTTGATATGTGGACTGGATAAACAGTCAGTAAGGTGAGTTGAAAAGTGGCTGAACAGCCAAGCTCCAAATACAATGATCTGCGGTACAAAGTCTAGTTTGAGGCCAGTAATTAGCAATCTGTCTCAGGGGTCAATACTAGGTCCAATCCTGTTTAACATCTTCATTAATGATCTGGATGATTGGGGTAGAGTGTACCCTCAGCAAATTTGCAGCTGACATCAAACTGGATGGCAGACGGTCATGGTGCCATCCAGAGGGATCTCAACAGGCTGGAGAAATGGACACGCTAAAACCTCATAAACTCCTAGAAGCAAAGTCATGCACCTGGGGAGGAACAAACCCAGGCTGGAGTTCTCTCAGCTGAAGAGAAGCTTTGCATAAAAGGACCTGGGGGTCCAGAAGTATACGAAGTTGAACATAAGCCAGCAAAGAAGGCTGATGGTATCTGGTCTGCATGAGGCAAAGCATTGTCAGCAGGTTAAATGAAATGATTCTTCCTGTCTGCTCAGCAGTGGTGAGTACAGTTCTGGGTTACTCAGTACAAGACAGACACGAACATACTGGAGAGTGTCCAACAAAGGGCCAAGGAAGATGATTAAAGGAATGGATCATCTCTTCCATGATGACAGGCCTCAAGCACTGGGACTGTTAGCCAACAGAAGAGAAAGATAAGGGCAGGATATATCATTAATGTATATAAATACCTGGAAGGACGGTCCAAAGAGGCCAGAATGAGACTTGCCCAGTGACAGGGCCAGCGGTCACAGGCACAGACAGACACAAAGACAGAAGGTTTCCTCTGAACATCAGGAAACGTTTTTTTTTACTGTGAGGATGACCAAGTACTGTAATGTTGTCCAGAGAGGTTATGGAATCTCCATCCTTGGAGATACTCAAAAGCTATCTGGACATAATTGTGGGCAATTGGCTCTAAAGGCCTTGCTCAAGCAGGGATTGTTGGACAAGATCAACTCCAAAGGTCCCTTCCAATCTCAACCATTTTGTGATTCTGTGAGTCACAAAGAAATACAAGAATTACAGCAAACTACCTGGTATTTTAAAAATCTGTCTTGTAGCATAAAGCTGGTAAACAACACTGGTGCAGATATTCCTAACGTAATGTACTTCATATGAAATTAAAAGAGGTTTTAAATGACCAGGTGCTGCCAAAGCATTGTTAAAGATTATCTTCTAGGCATAAACTTAGAGGTCTCCAGTGATCTGAAGCTACTAATAGTACCTAGCCAAGGTTTAAAGAGCTTTTCTCTTTCTATGAAATTTTCAGCATTTGAACATATATAGGATTTAATTTATCCAGAGTAGATCCTACCTTTTCTCTAATCAATTTGCATTTGAACAAGAACACTATTTTTCATATACTTTTCATATACAACATTATAGAGCTTTGAAGTTTCTGTGGGTTTTTTTGTTTGGTTTGGGGTTTTTTTGTATGTTTGGGTTTTTTTTTCCTAAATACTGTTTTTGCTTGCATTTTCAAAAGACATTGACAGATTTGAGCTGGGAAAAATGAAAGATAAAATGGTAGAACAAAAGATATTAACCAGGCCATCCAACTCCCTGATCATTCAACACATTACACACAATATCATAAACTTACTGTGGTTTTTTCAGTATGTTTTAATGTATTTTCTGATGAAGTTTCTTACAGTTTTCTTTAGAAATTAGTCCAGAATTAAAAAAACCCAAACAACTCTAACTGACTAGATATTTTCCCTCTTTTCTATTCTGCACTTTCTACCTTAAATTTACCTTTTTTTTTCTTGCTATTCTCCTTTTTTACAGCTATAACATCTCATTCTAACTATAAGCACAAGTAAGCATCTATATAGTCACATTCTTCTATTATTGTCACTACTTAGATCAGCTATTTATAACTTTTATATCGAGACTTTAAAGGAAACAAAACATTTTACCTAAAATCCTTGTGTATTCAAAGGACTGCTGCCTTGTCAAGAACTCACAGCCGAGATAAATAGGTATCTAGCTATTGATCCAGTTATAGACAGTAGATTTATGACTCCATGATCACAGGCAAAGAGCCAAATGATGCTTACACCCACATCAGTCAGTTTACAGGCTCCTTCATTATTAAATTAACATGTTCTACTAGATTACTCCACCTCCTTTTTGAATTAACAGTCTAGGCACCCCTGCTTTATACTTGTACGTATCTATCTATGTGCATGTAGGTTTACACACATCAAAAACTTCACTGGTCTTGCCAAAGAAGCCCCAAGTTCACATCTCCCATATTTTACTGAATTCCTTTGATTTCTCATATTTTTGCTTTCCCCAAATCTCATCTGGGTATGGTTGGCCTTAATCTTCTTCAATTTAACCTCCAGTTGGCAAGGGTTCCCTTCACACTTCGTACTGAACATTGTGCAATTAGCTACAGCCCCCATAAAGCCTCTGATCTTCAGATGCTACTACAACCTTCCTCTCAAACACCATTTCCACAGAGACAGATAAATTATACCCTTCCTGTCCTGTGGCTTCTTCACTTGTGTGAGAGACTGGAAGGATTTCTTGCTGAATATGTTTCAGGTGTTTATGTGAGGGAAAGGCAGGTCATGCCTTGTTCTGGTGAGGCAGTGCGTTGCTCTATACACTCCACCCGCTCCAAGCCTGTGTCCCAGCCCCACAGCGGCCACCAATCCCTGGCACGTTGCAGGCAGTGCTCCACACCTTGCCCCTGGAGCCCCAGTCCAGCCCCAGAGTGGCCAGATGACTGGAATTCCCACTTGGGGAAGGGTCCAGGAAAGCCAAAGGGTACTTAACCCGAGACACAAGGTGAACACGTCTTGACCCTACCTCCTCTCGGAATTTCTATCAGCTGAACACCGCTGGAACCGGGAGTGGTACTTATGTTTGCTCTTTTCTAAGCTGAACACCGCTGGAACCAGGAGTGGTACTTATGTTTGCTCTTTTCTATAACTTTTCTGTCTTTCTCTCTTTTTCTTCTTAATTCCCTCTTCTTGGAATTTTTGAGTAACTTGAAATTGAACAGGTTTAGAGTTTGCTAAGTTGAATGAGCTTGGTCAATGCTTTGAGAAGTGTTTTATGCTGATTGAATGCCGGCCTAAACCTTTTGGCAAAGTTTCTGAATATCCTGAAGTTGCCACTAAAGTTCTTTTTGTTGTTTTGACCTCTTGAGAATATATTGTTGGTATTTGTTCTGTGTGTTTAACTCAGAACATATGAAAAATCGCAAGCCCTTTTAAGCAACTCATCAAGTGAGGGTTTTAGGGCCTTACAACTCATCTTCTGACTGTCTTGCCCTAATCAGCAAACTCTCCTGGGAAACAGAAGTGCAGCTTTATTCAAGGTACAGCTGCTACTCAGCCCAAATGAGTTTGCCACTGCAGAGAGGAAGGCAGGCAGTGGGTCAGAGGAAGCATACCTACCTAGACAGCCAGTTTTCTAGACAAATTCTCTGACTCCTCTCTTTAAATAGCACATATCAAACTCCACTTGCACAGATAGAAAGTAATGTATGTGATCCTTCTCATATGGTTGTTTAGAGAAGAGAATTTGCAAAAAGAGAGCAGAAAAAAGTGAATGTTGCGGAAGAAGACGGGGGCTGAAGGAAAACATGTCATTTTCTCATATTTGCTCCCTTTCCAGAGTATATTCTACACTTTCGCCATTCTTGATTTTTAGGGAAGATTGGATTAACCACAAATCCCTGCTTTATCCTTTTTCAAACTGATGTTCTACAAACTTGATGAACTGCTCATAATTTGTGTACTTCCTACAGTTTACCAGCCAGGCAGCTTTAATAATTTTGATTGTAAATAATCAGAACAAGATTATATCCAGTGCTACACTTAAAATCAAAACTCTTCGGCCAGCTTTCCTTGTGTGTATTAAAATTTGTCTGGGATTATTCTTCCCTTCAAAATAATCGTTTGCCTAGGGCCCCTTTGTCTATAGTTTATTTAATTCCTTCTCCAATTCAGAATTTTTCCATTTTTGTAATGATGATTACAAAGACCGAAGGTAATTATAAATGAATTATAAATGAATTATAATTAATTAATAATTATTAATTAGTTATAGAAAGATATTTTTATTTCTTATAAAAATTTCTATTAATTATTTCTGCTATAGAATTCCTTGGCTTTTTTATTTTTATAGCATTTAGAGCCAAAAGAACAGTCATTATAACATCATCTTGCACACACCATAGAATAGTAAAGTAGTTTTTGTATGATTACTCACTATCTGTGTACAAGCTAAGCATCAGTGCCATCAAAGTAGCTTACAAATTGGATTCAGCCAGCTGAGCCAGAACTTTTATTGAAACCATACTGGAAAAAATACATCTTGCAGAAGTGGGAAGAACCATTCCTCTAGAAATACAAACAATAATAATAAAACCCTTAACTAACTATGGGTCAAAAAAACCTTCTGCTTTCTATCTTCAGTAATGGACCTTTTACTTGTACTATACTGAGCAAACTGTACTAACACAGATGCAGAAAATGTACATCTGAAATCATACTCCCCTCCTAGTGTAAACTCATCTTCACTTTGGATTGATCCACTGAGGTTGTGTATTTGTTGAAGAAGATACTTGAACATCTTAAATTGAGACCAAAGCAAAAATCACAACTTTAAAAAATCTTCAATTGCAATTTTTGCAATACTGCAACTTTGCCATAAAAGTCTGTTAGGAGGATGCACCTCAAAAATTTCATTCTACACTCCTTTGACACTTTCCAGAAATGGACAGAGAGTTAAGGATTTCTCCTTAAGGAAAGACCTCTGCAAATCTTCCCCCATGAGACAGAGCTTGTAAACCTAAGAACTTGACAACTTTGCCCACAGTGTTTTCAAGCGCTCCATTGGAAAAAGCCTTTCTTGGTATTCATTATCTGATCTGTCCAAAGTTCATCTTTCTCATTGAAATGGGGGAAAAAAGTGACAGATGAAAGCACATTAGATATTTTTGATTTTTTAAAAGTCTTAACAAGAGGCTTCTGAAAACCTAAGAGGAAGAGAAATCTAACTTAAAGATGGGAAGACAACGCAATTTGGCAGTTCTAACCCCAAATCTCCTGCTTAACCCTTGATTGTAGAAGAACATGTTCCAGATTGCTTCAAAGAGAACAACCCCTGTGATGCTGCAAGTACTAGGTATGTCAGAACACATCATGAATTTCAACTGAATGTAGATAGAGAAGTAGACTATCTCATCACAGTAGGCATGACAAGATATCTGCAGATGAAAGGGCTAAATAGTCAAGAAAAAACTGGAGGTGGTTACTCCTCTAATCTTATGAAATCTAATGCCTGTTGTGGAATGAAGTGAGGTTATGCACCATTGTGAATACACGTTCTGTAAATGATAGAAAAATACAGATACAGTCTTGCCCAGTTGCCACACTAATGTTCAGGGCTGGAACAAAACCACACCATCACTTGTTTGTCCAAGAACTTTGCATGATTTTCTCCTTGTATTTGATTTAAAAGATAACTTGAAGAACACACTAGTATTAGATAAAATGTCTATTTATATCATCTTGTAAAAAAACTGTGCTTAGGTGACACAAATACAATTTTAAATCAAGCTCAAAACTTGGCATGTACATATTGCTCAGTGAGGAACACTAAGTTACTGCTGATAAAGTCAAAAAACAAAATCAGGAAGAACTGGATGGAGAACAGTGAAAAGAAGTTAGAGTTGAAAATGCAATTCAGATAATTCTTTTTTCCAATCTATGCAAAGCAATTTGTGAAAATGAGGATTCTGAATATATTCCAGAAGATACCAGAGAAAGAACTCTCAAACTGAACTCAGAGACCTATACGTATCACCTAAAAAACTCTCTACATCCATCTCCCTACAGAGTTCACTCTGGTTCACTGTTTCCTTTGGTGCTATTGTCTGCCATGGGGTTACCATCAGAGAACACTGGTAGGCAGTACTTCCCTCTAACATCTATTTTCAACGGCCTAAATTGGTCTTCATAGGATTCCATTGTGCACACTGCAAAGAAACTTGTCTTGTTGCCAGCTAGAACTCTGAACTACATGTCTTTCTTTTCTTCACTGTTCTTTTTTTGGTTCACAAGCAACCTCCTACCAAAAGCAGAATCTGCAGAAGAGACTACATCCAAGCACTAATGCAATGAAAAAGTATGAAGAGAAGCCCAGGTGGCCACCTTGCAAATTTCCAATGTGGAAGCCTTCGACCTCTCCGCCCAAGAAGCAGCTATAGTCCTAGTGTAATGAGCTTTACAAACCCTGGGAGCCTCTTTACCCTTAACTACATACGCCTCTCTAATACAATCCCTTAACCATCTAGCTAAGCAACTCTTAGAAGCCATTTGACCCCTCTTAAGACCCCCTAAGAGTACAAACAATCTGTCAGAAGATATGAAATCTTTGATTCTTCTGTGATAAACCCTAAGTGCTCTTCTTACATCCAATTTATGCAGCCGTTGCTCTTTGTCATTGCTGGGTTTAGGGAAAAATGAGGGCCAAGAAACTGTCTGGTTTAGATAAAACTCAGATGCCATCTTTGGGACAAAAAAAAATTTTAAAAAGAGGAACCATCCAAGAACTACTTTGTTTCTGATGGAACTTTATACGTGTTCTAAATATCAAAGTTGAAGTACTACACGATATAAAACAAAAAATCAATTGACATTGAAACAGCTATACACATAAACACACCACTTGGCACAAGCACATGAAAAAACATTATTTTTGTTGCATCTCTGTGTGAGTTACATAGATTAAAAGTCTCCCATGAATACTAAAAGCAACTGAAAAATAAAGGAAACAAGTACAAGCTTTCTGTCTATGTGATGCCTAGGGAAACTTCAGGTGACTTGGACATTCGTCTGCCTTTTACGAATTGGCCATCTTTCCCTAATTTGCCAGCAGTACTACTTGCAGAGCACTGACACTTCAGATATCCCTCACTGCAGAGCCTGAGGGGTAGGCTAAGTATCTCCAACCTAGCTTTAATCCACTGAGAGTATGGGTAACTGTCTAGCACCATCAGCACACACTTCAGTCTGGGCTAATTCGCTCTGCTTCTTAGGCTGGTTCTGCAGCCTGTGCTGCACTATAAACCTGATCTTGGTACCCAAGCTAATTTAAACCTGCTTCGGACATACCTACACTCTTGATTCTGTCAAATTAAACAATATTTCTAGTAATAAGACTTCTAAATAAGTACAGAAGATGGCCATTATATTGTCTAGTCACATATTATAATGTGTTCTGATGAAAATAAAACAAGGATTCTAATCAATCCTTCTTACCAAAAGCTCAGCCTTCATCAGTGACAAAAATAAGATTATCAACCCAATATAGGACATTAACAGAGATTATCTTAAATCCCTTTTGGTATTTAACACAATCCTAAACTACTGCTGGGAGCATAGTTTTCATTCTCCCACATCAAATCATCTTTCATTTCACTACAACTGAGATTTCTGACAATATGAAATGAAAATAACAAACCTTTCTTCTAGTCAGACCTCTAATTAAAAACTTCTCTGGACATGTCTTCTTTTCACAAACTTTTCTGTAAACATATCACTGAGCGAAGTTTTGTGAATAAGACCACCTTATCAGAACAGCAACTCTAAAAACAAAAGTATGTCTGAAGACTTCACTAAAAGCACCTGAAAAATGTTTACCTTCACTTGTTTTTCAGGGTAAAAGTAATTCTACATTTTTTTGAGAGTGTACCTTCTACCCACAAGATCTAATAATTTTTCCTATTCAGATTTGATTAAGTAGAGGTACCAATTAAGAACCGACTTGCTATAGACATGGTTACTCTAAAAGAATATTTCTCAAAGAAGGTGGCTTAACACTCCTTAGAGAAACAGTTCTGGATATAATTAAGCTTGGAAAAATGCCTGCAGGATAATTTTTACTTCCTGGAAAGTAAAATATTTCTTGCTAACGTTGAAATCTTTAAGTTCTCTGAATTACTGGAGACCATATGCCTTAGAATATAGTCTCTTAAATATAAAATAAATTTCTCATTCTACAGTTTTTCATATTTTTTTACACTTTTTCACAGAATACAGTAATAAAAAGGACATTTACAATTACCCTTACTGAATGTATACCCTGTCCAACACATGAGGAAAACTCCACAAGTTTACTCTAAAACCTCTTTCTAGGATCAAGGCCATAAGTCATAAATTGTCATGTAGAATGGGTTAACATTTCTTGAGAATTAGTAAAACTGAGTGGCTAAAGGAGGCAGAATTACATTGAAGTCAGTAGCAAAAATTGAATTCGAATGCAAATTTTATTAGGGCTTTGACGTATATTCTAAAAGTACATCGGTTAACCTGTATTTCTTTCTTTTGGAGTGTAAATATTACAGGTGAAGAATACATCAACAAAATGTGTGCTTTGGAACTCTTCTTATTTAATATTTTTATTTTCATCAGTTTAGTATTCTGAGACTACATTCCCAAAACACCTTTCTCCTCAGCCTGCAGTTTGACTATAGAGATAGTGAATATTTGACTTCACCTATCTTCTCTCCCTGAGCAGCCTGGCCTCATTTCTGGTCTGATCTTTCCCTGCAGTAGAATCAAAGCTCTTGAAACCACTTCTCTCTGGTGACTTCGAGTCTCTCTACTGGCAGAAGCAACAGAGTAGAAGAACATTTATGAGCACACACTTGGAAGGTGTTATTCACCTGAATTTTCATGATACTAGGTTCTCCTGAATACGATTAGATGAAAAGAAGAGTGAGCCTGGAACCTATAGCAAATGCAAACCTGAGGCTTGATCATTTTACTGATGTAGAGCCTCATTCTATAAAACACGCACTGAAGCCAGCAGGATAAGCATGCTATTAAACATAGTACATATGAGTAAGTGTGAGGAATATAGGTTAAACAAGGACTACATCCTTAAGCAGTTAGTTTCATGTACACTAAGATCAACTAAACCGATATTAAAGTTAGTGCTTTTCTCTCTTGAAAAAGGCAGCCTTCAAGGACAAGTTCAGAAAAAGTCAGTTTCAAAGAATTCAGACTCCATGTATTGTTGTGTCCTATGTGAGACACAGGGTTTTATAGATAATCCAGAAGGAGATATCTTGTTACAGTGTTTGATAGTTTTTCATCACGGGTCTCCATCAATATCTACAGTTAGTACATCACATACATTAATACACAGCAATCAGTTCTTTTCTACAAGTCATTGTGCTCAAATGTAAATCTGCATATTACAAAAGGTTTTTCAGTGGATATGGTAACACATTTATTTGCAAAATATGATGACATAAATTACGTAATTAATGTTAATTAAAACAATACAAAATTATCCTTCTGCACAAAGTAAACCGATAAATCAGGACAATCATTCATTACCTTGAACATTCTTATTCCTCTCCGTAAATGAAGGCAGCAGCAGAATTTCTGTAGAGAGCTCTTCAATTTTTTCCTCCATTAATAAAAAGAGTTTGATAAGTTGAGAAAGACATTTGAGTTGATACAAGGTTAAGCAGAAGTTCCGTCCTTTCCTGTGGTATTCCTGGGAGGCTATTCAAGTAAAATTATAAAATAGCTTTTATTATAGCTGAAAAAAAAGATCCTGCAAAACTGATTATGTAAGACAGTATAATATATCAAGTAATTTCAGTTTTCTTATAACATAATGTAACTCTTTCTCATTATAAACACTGTTACATTATTTTTTCCTAAGTCTTCAGCATTTCTCAATTATCTGTGAAGCTTCAACTGAATTCCAGGTTTTGTTATTCATTAACTAGGATTTTTTTTCCAAGCAATGGATCTACTCAGAAACATTCTCACCTGTGTTTTACAGAAAACCCACTGTGTTGCAAAAGCCGAAAGGGAAAAAACCACATCATTACTGTATTTTAATGGTTTGGGACATCACATCACTTGTCACTCTGCAAGTCACCTTGTCTGTTTAACAATCTGCTAGCACAATACAGTTGATGAATATGACATTTGAGTGAAAGAAACATCAATCTAACACTCCACAACTTTAAATACGTGGGGTTTGAAAACAAGTGAGACTGTCAGTGAGCAAATATCAGCAAGCATTATAACTATAAGCATTTGGTATTTAAAAGAAGAAATGGAACATTTTATTTTGAAAGGTTAACACATGCACTCATAACATATAATCATGTCACATCAACCAGGGAACTCTGATTTGAGCACAGTCAGCCTATAAACGACTATGAGACGTTTCCAATTCAGTATTACCAAACCACATGGGTTTAAGTATTTTAATTTTATAATGTCTTTAAATGTAACAAATTTGCACTTCTATGCAAATTGTTGCAAGCTGATACCATGTTCCTACGCAGTTCTGTTGCAGATGTAACATCCGCAGAACAGTTTATCTAGAAAGTGTCAGAGGGAGACCCACAGTAGTTTGAAAGGGAAGCTCTGAAAGACGAAAACAAAGAGAAATTGATTGAAATGTACTTTTACACGTCAAATCTTTCTTACCTTTACAAATTTTAAGTACTTTGTACCTTCCTTTTCCCTCAAAGTTTCTAAGTATTTTTTTAGGCATTTACAAATCACTTTTAAATAGATATAGATCTAAGCAGCAGAGCTGAACTCTTGAATACAAATTCCCTAATTTGCTATTCCAGTTTTGCAGCCTTAGAGATTGGACTGCAGGTTTTGCATCCACATCTGAATTTCCTCAAAGTTCCAAACAGATGTATTCAAGTTAGTCCCTTGCATTTCTAAGAATGTAAAAAGAGTTATGCATAATTGCCTCTGTTAGTGTCTTTCCTCTCTGAATAATGAGTAAATAACAAATCTATCCCTGGATTTCTAATTTTAAGTCCTAAACCTACAAAAAATCACATTCTGCTATTCAGAGGATTTTACTTCTTACCTGAAAACTAGGGAATAGAATCCGAGTTTAACTGACATGAAATGACTACCTGAGTCTGCAGTGTAAGAACCACAAAACACGTCATAAAAATGAACAGAACATTAGTTCTATCTCCTATAATTTGAAATCCACATGATGCTTCTGCCTTATCTATTGAGGAAGAAGGAAACCTTCCACTTATTTGATTACCTCAAATGATATTGTCCTTATTAGACTGGAAGAAAGTGGACCTAGAAGACAAAGGTATAGCACAGTAATGCTATTTTTAGAATACATTACCAAACTCAGAAAAAGTAAAAAACTTTTACTTTCAACAATCATTCAGAATATATTTCAGTTTTATTGTTTCTCAAAAATGACAATTCATTTATTTAGTGCTTAATGTTCAAGTAATGTGCACACACGTGAGTATCCAAAGCTTGACTGAAAGGCCTCATATACATCCAGACTATTAGGTTTAAAATACTGATGGCAGCATTTAATTTTGAAGACCACTGACCAGGCTGCTTGAACAAGCACATCACAGTCCACATGTTTAGCGGAGAAGAATGAAAAGGCCCTCTTTTCTGACATTGTTCTGATTGGACAACTGCCGCTGTAGAGCCGGGAACTGAGAGATGCAGCAACATCAAATCCAGTGAAAGAATGAATTATTTATTAATTTTACAATCATTTTTATATAGTCTAGTTCCATAAAGCGACGTTCACACCCCTCCTAGGGTGATTGGTTCAGGTTCTATCACATCCACGGTAAAACATTTCTCAGTGTACCATAAACAGAACTTAGCAGAACACCAGATGTGACTATCGTCTGCATAAACTATCTTACTGTTTTCATATCCTGCATGAGAAAGGAAAGGTTCTCAAAGAATTAATGCAAGAAGCTGGAAAATTCATCTGCTAGCAGCATTTTGGTATCCACAGGCAACACAGGATAGAAACCTTTAAGAACTGTGTAACAGCCAAGAGCTAAGCAGCCAATGCGATGACATACAGAAAAACTCAAAACCGGTTTATAAATCTCATAGAAGATTGTCATGAAGAAAACATGTCTCCATGTGGACAGATGTGAAATAGAGATGAGGACTGACTGTGATATATGTTCAACCAAACCTTAGTGACATCAAGCTGTCTGGAGGAAAATTGGCCATATTCACAGAGTGGAGTATGGTTACTCTGAAAAAGTAACTGAATGGATCGTGACTTACAGTGTTAGGTCAGAAAACTAACATAACTCATTTACCCAGGTGACACTGTACAGCAAGAGAAGCACCCCTCCGTGATGAAAATGGTCTGAAAGTGTTGTTAGCATCCTATCCAATCCACGGAGGACCAAACACAGGATGGCTGAAAGTACATGAAGCTGATCTCAGCCAGCCACGAATCAGTTAAGCAATGGCACTCCACTCTAATTGCAGGATAGAAAGGAACATGGAGAAAGTTACATGATACAAACCAACTTCTTTCCTGAATCACCTGCAATTTGCTACCATCATTCTTCTAAATTTGTTTTTTTCGGCATGTCTGGCTTCAATTCCTGTAATCCTTATACAAGGAAATGGCTGCAGCAGGATCTTTGGATACAGACAAACATCAACAGGATCTCTATAGCATTTCCTAACAACAGGACATGCTAGCTTCCTGCTAAAGCCATATCTAGAGAGAAGAATTTCTGAAAAGGGAAAGAAGGGCTGGTACAGAGGCTATAGAGAGGTAAAGTGCATCATATAGCCTTTGTCAATATGCCACTGAGCTGATTTTGCAAATACTGCTCTAAAAAGAGTTGAGATCAGGACCTAAATGAACACAGAGATGTAAGAAAAGGTTCTGAGCTCCTGAATATAGCCTTAGGCTTCCATCTCTGCAGAACAAGATTCACACAAATACTGCTGTATAAAACCAATGTCTATGCTGATGATTTCTAAACTGCGCTGGGGGCTGAATCTGCCAGCAGAAACATCCTAAACCAGGAAAATAAGTTATCTTTAGGTACAACAATGATTCAAACCAAGCACAGTGTCAGGGACCACTGAAGTCTGGCTGCTACTTGAGGAACAGGGAGTAAAGCATGATAATATAGCCAGCAGGACAGACTTCTTGCCAGCCAGGGGCCCATCCCGCAGATCCTAAGCAAAGCAGACCCTGAGATGATAGGGTCTTCAACCAAGACTCAAGATCATCAGCTAAGTTCATGGTGATGACACAAATCTGAGGTCGAGCCAGGAAGCTTATCCACCATTTTGAGTCTGGATCTGGTCTGGTGAAGGTAACCACAAGTCAGGCACACTTCAGTGACCATTCAGAGGAACCATGGTGATAAGGCAGGTTCAAGCTCAAGGCAGGAAAATTGAATCAATTCACAGCTCTGGGGGGGATGAACATCAGGACACCTGTGATGTAGATCAGGCAGAGACTGAGGACCCAGGTGCAGCTGAAATAGATCTCTTGGGCAGGCTGTGGTGTTAGGTCTCTGAAAAGGCTGGTTAGGGCCTTAAGGCTCACTAGTGCACACAAGGCTTTGTTGCATAGCTCTTAAGGAACTTGAGTTTTCAGACAAAAACACCAGAAAAACTGGGAAACTGTCTTTCTGCTTCATGAAGGACAGCACAACTATTCTGCTAAGAAGAAAGAAGACAGAGTATTTGAGGTTCCTGCTACCTAGACTGCAGTTCTTTCTGGGGGATAGGAGGGAGAAGACAATAAAATTACTTTAATTAACTTGAACCTGCACTGCATTTATTTGTAGTAAGGAAATAAAACTTGATGGTTCATTACACAAAACTGGAATGAAGCAAAGGAATAAGCTCAAAACTTTCATGCAATAAACACCTCTATATTTAGATAATCTGTACTCTTGAGTTCTTACCACATAGAGGCAGAGGGGACCTAAAGGGTATTTAATTTCTTCAGGCATGCTGATTTACCACCCCAACCAGCAAAAAACAGGCAGCAGAAGTCTGTCAACCCAAACAAGATTAAAGAGCTTTTCTTATAGAAAAAGAAGGCCCAAGTAAAACTAATACTGAATGTCTATCAATTTGTGCAAGGTTTGTGTGCCGGTGCCAAGGCACATGATGCAGTTATACAACACTGGAGAAACTAGGGGTACTGTTTTCAAGTTTGGCCTTTCATTTTAGCAGAATGTATTGAAGCTGAAGAAATTTTCCTAAGATCTGAAAGACACGCCACCCTTGTCAAAGAATAAAGCTGTCCATTTTACCAGAGACCATTTGGCTGGATGTAGGCGGACAGATGGTAGCATAGAATTTCACTTCACCGGTGATGAAGTTGAGAGGTACCCATATGAACTCTAAGACAGCTAATAAGTTAATTAAAGCATTTTTCAAGCAACACAGAGTAAAAGACATTCTATAAAGCACTTGATTATCGTATCTGACCTTCTCCTAAGTACTTAAATTCAGTAGCAAGGTATCTGCTTTTATCTTAGCACTTTTAAACATTTTCCCTCATCTCTGAAAAGGAAGAAGCATGAGAAATAAGGCTGAGTTAGATCTAGAAGACCTGTGTATATCTGCTAACCTGTGATTTTACAGCAAGTTTCAAAAGCGATACTTTCCTCAAAGCTGTAGCTCTTGAAACCATCAAAAAAAGTGTTCCAACTTCCTTAGTTACAGCCTGGAGGTATTTAAAATCTCAAAACACATAAGAAAACATGTATGAATGAGACCCAGAAGCTAAATGTAACTTTTGTTATTATTTTTCCTATTTTTTTTTTTTAATGAGCATGACACCTCAAATGCTTTAAAGAATTTTGAATTCACAACATCTCAAAAACTGAGTGGCTAATTCTGATAATTTCAACTCATCCAGGCATGTGACACAGTAAAGTGTGGTGCAGAGATACCTGCCTCAGACGTGAGCTGGTTCTAAGTGTTCAAGAATAACTACATTATGATGGTGTTGCTCTCAGATTAATTAGCCTTTACTACTCACTCTACAGAGCCACATGGCTAAACTGCTTCTGAGACTCACGGTGGAATCCTTGGAAAGGAACCTGATGACTTTTTTCTTCAGTGATTATAGTGGGGATTTCTCCCTCAGCAGGAACCAAGGGCCTAAAACCCTCTTAAACAATTATACTATAAAATACCTTCCCAATACATTAAATATCATTTGCCTGTCCCCACTTTTAAGGCTTGATTTCATGAAAGATATATCTACAATATTTTCTGCTAAGGACACAAGAAGGCAATGTCAGGGATTTCATCCAATAAAGCTATATAGGGAAGAAAATAAAAAACAAGAAGTGTAATATTAAAATTAAAATCTAACTACAACCTGCATGCATAATAAATGGAACTATCATTTTGCTAAAATCGGAAAAGAAATAGCCTAATAAAACAACACAAACTCAGCTGCTAACACTGTGTATAGGGGCATTCCAAGAGGTAAATTTTCAAAGCAGTGCACAGGGAGTTACATACATAAATTCCATTAACAATAATGTGTTCCTCAGGTCTCAGTGATATTAACTTTTAAGTGACGCCATAACTACTATAACAATCTTGCATTTATGACAGCATTCATCTGCATACTATCTCCTAAACAGAGCTTGTATATAAGTTGTATTATTCTTTCATTTGCATTTAGTAACGATATATTCCATTTTTATGGACATCTGCTCACAGTTTTCTCAAACTGCATGTTGGTATACAATTTTTAATGCAACTGCTAGGTTTAAATAATTGGTACTGCTAGATATAATCACTAATTTGCTCGTACTGTAAAAAGCAACTTAGTATTTCTGCACAGCAGATGTAATACACGGTATTACACAGAACTAAATTATTACAAACAGTGCCAGCAGTTTTCTATACACAGTACTTAAGATAATTATAAAAAATCATCTTCATTACTGCAAGCTAGCATTTTTTTAACAGTTTAATTTGGATATGTTACAAGATACATTCAAGTCACAAGGATACAATTACTGCAAACCCAAGAAGCTATAAAATGTTCCTAAACAAATCCCTTTGACCTTGTTAACGTCTGTTTCTTATTAATCTAAGGCTACATTGTTTGTATCGTGAATTTTTTATGGAATACAAAAAAAAAAGGAAATCCCTTAACAGTTGTTATTGATTCCACCATTTACTCACTCAAAGATAAGTGCCATTTACAAAGCAGAACAGATGCAGATGCTGACAGAAATGTAAACAATTGTTGCATGGCTTACTGCCAGATTCTAAGCCAATACATTAAATTCCAAGTGAAGCACATTTCCCCTATAGATTGCATTTATTGCCACTTCATTTCCTATGTGCTCTGTCTCTCTACTGCTGCGCCTGGCACTAAGCTATTTTCAGTTCTTTGGTGACCCCTGAGGCCTAGTCCTACCTCACATAGCCATTAGAGAAGGGAATTGCATGTGTCTGACATGGTCTGAAACCAATTATTTGATATTTTCTTCAGAATGATGCCCAACTCTGTTGGGAATGAGCAATCATGAAATAATTTACCTCCTGATTTAATTTTTTTCTGCACAAATTAGTTGTAGCCTGAGCTAGCTATACACAGCTGCTTGTATCTCTCTGTCTTATCAAGATTCTACTGGAAATGGTGAAAAAGGAGAGAGTAGAGTTGAATAGAATAGATTGGGGAATCCTGCTTTAAAAAGGCATTGACAAGTTTATCAGATATACTGATCACATGGGCTCTCTGCTGATTGAAACTGACAGATCTAGAAAGAACTATTAGTGATGTAAACTGTTTTCTGAGTGGTTAAGGTTTTTTAAACACCTGTCTTGCCTTGCAGCTCCCTGTTAGTTGCAGTGAAACCCAGGAGTTCCAGGATAATCTGGTAAAGCAGTCTTCACAAAGAAACTACACACTGGAGATTTCTGTCCCTTCAAAAAAAAAAAAAAGTCACAGAGATAAAAATGGTAAAATTTTCTTATTATACATCACCATTACCTCATGGCTTTCATACGTGCTTATACTATACATCCATACTGTGCATGTGGCAAAAAGATACAGTGAAGGGATCTCAACTTATGTGTAAACATGATAAGCATGCATAAATTTGCTTATATTTAATTGAGCGTGTCTGTCACAGATACGTCACGCCAGCTACTAAACCTCAGTGAAAACTACACTAATTTTTGAAAGAGATTCACTACACATGAAACTGATTAAAATTTAAATTGATTAATTTTTTAAAATTTATTTTTAATTATTTCATTTATTAAAATTTATTAAAATCTGCTCCATAATGTCCTCCCAGTAAAATGAGATCAGTTTTGATCTCAGAGTGAAGGTTGATTCCATGTTAGGTTGCTAGATGTTTGCTACCAAATGCTAAAGTCCTTTGTAAACGTTGCATGGGTAGGTCTGCCAAAATGAAATCTTTAATTGTAAATCATGTTCATTGACCAACTGAAGAACGAAAGGGTAGACCAGTGCTGGAAACACAGGACGGAGAACAAGCACACCTCATCACACTCTGACATCAAATTTATGTCGTAATCTTAAACAAATGACCTCACAGATCTGATTCCTTGACAGCATACAGCTCCTTTACAACCCTGATGAACAAACTACAGAGACTTCCTGGAGCATGCTGAAGATGAAGTGCCTTGTAATCATGTTCAATAAAATCACTTTAAACACAGATCCCTATCTCAGTTTGCTCTGAAACTAGAGACTCAACCTCCTCCTTAATTCTCAAAAGCATGCATAGCCTCTAATAAATTACAAGACATTCCGATTATACACTGCAATTCCTGGTAGACAGTGACATTTTAAACAATTCAAATGTAAACTAATTACTTAGTTTCTGCATTAGAACTAATTAATTGACTGGCCCATTTAAAGAATTTAGCAGCTCCCATTCAATAATTTTTTGATAAAACACCGAAAATACAGAAAATACTGAAATAACAGACATTCTTTAAACATCCCTTCAGCTAAAATGACTTTAAAACTTTTAGACAGACAATAGTTGCAGTTGTTTCTAGCAGTTAAGAGTGGGTTTTCAGGTGCTATGCTATAATCACTAATTTCTTCTGAAGTAGTAACTATTATCAAAAAGTCCTTTTAGAAAACTTCAAGAACAATCCTATGACAAAATGATCCTCTTAGTAATACTTCTCAGAGATGTGAAACAATATTCTGGCCTTGCCAATGACATAAACTGGTTCCACATGCATTTTTTGATTTTCTTGCCTACACTGTGGGCTGAGGGAGTTATCATATTCTCTTAAGTCTTCACACACACACACAGAAAACACCAAAGTAGAGTGTTTTAAGAGAGCATAAAAACTAAGAAAGCCTGCTGAAAATAATGGAAAATAGCACCTACACTGAAACAGGAGCCCTTGTAGAACTCTAAAAGTTGATCTTCCTCAGTCTTTGCTGAAATAGAAATTAGTCACTGCCAGGTCTGTCAAACCTTCTCATGAATTCCAACTTTGATAGGAGTTGCATGTGTTTCCCATTTTATAACACTTGGCTGATAAAAGACAATTCTAATGTGCATTTGAAAACACAGTAATTAACATATTTATTTTAATCTGGCTTATATTTCTTTAATGACTGCAAATGTAAAAATGTCTGCTAGCCGAATTTCAATGCTTCTGCATCCACATTCACAGAGAAATGGTTGGGACTCTCACAGATTGGTTAATTACATCAGAACTACTCTATTCAAATTAGATTGTTAGGAACTTTCAACCAATCAGTAATTTCTATCAAGTGTTGATCATTCCTTTCTGTAGTCTGTGCAAGATATTAGATGCTATGTATTTTCTTAAAAAATAGATTTAAGTGCCTGTGTCACTTCTGCTTCTCTTACTCCTTGGAATTCTCAAGATATAACGGAGCCAGTTTTAATTTGTTCAAATAAGATAAAAAAATATAGCTGGAGTCAATACTCTCATTCCTGCTTCCTATGTCTTTGTATTTCAAAACACTAGTTAGGCAAAGCTCACCACAAAGTTCTCATGATTATTTTTCCAAGTAATATAAACATCAAAAATAAATCTAGGCAGACAGAAAAAAGGGCAGACACTGCCGTTTAAAAATTTCTAGGGAAATGTTTCAAAATCCATAATTTTTTAACAAATATTTTGTAGAAAGACTAATATACAAAAGAAGGATTAATCACGTGTCAGCACAGATACAAGTTCCCACTCACTGAGCTGAGATTACACAATTAAAACACTTCTTTACAGATGAGATGATAAGCCACCATTTATGACATATGATTAAATGATGGTAGATGCACATATTGAAAAGACTCCTTTAACAACTTTCTTTGCTTCAATACTGCAGGACCATATTTTAAAGACATTTTTGAAGTATTCTCTAATCTGCCATAGTTCTAGACATTGTTCTTCATGCAGGCCCTTATTCTGAAGTAAAAGAGAGACTTTCATCATAATTGTCCCTCAGATTCTGTCACTTTTTATTATTAAACAGAAAACTACAATATATAAATGTCAAATTGACTTCTGAACACTCACAAAATATCAGGCTATAGAGAAAATCAGTTTTCATTTTTTACACTTGGGAGGAGAATGCAATGATTAGAGAGCATTTAACCTAATGCAATGATTAGGTTAAATGCTCTCTTCATTCTGAGGAAGAAAATGCAGGTATGCTGTGAAAGCACAAAGGAAGGTAATTAGCTGGTGTTTGCTACTTGTGGACATTTTGAAAAAAAAAAATTACCAAGAATGAAAATATATGCCTTTCAATTTCTGCAGAATTCTGAAAACAGATTTGAATTCTTGTTGAAAAAGATGAAGTAGAAGAACTTCATTAGGACGCAACAGTCTTAAAAAATATAACCCAAAAGATCATCAAGAATTTCATGTTTTAAAACATTCAAATAATTTGAAAAGCAAAGTTTAATAAGTAAACAACAAGATAATAAAATTCTGGAATAGGCATATTTTCCATATGACAAAGAGTCAGTAAGGAGATTTCACTGCCCATCTTCCTAATTTGGGCTTAATAAGCAATTTCAAGCAACTAAAAAGATGGAAGGTCTTCAGGCACACTACCAGCTTTGCAATTATGTCAGTTCACCTGACATTTCAGTAACTTAGATACTGTTATCTTTCACTCTACTACAAGCTTAAAAAGTAACAAGCTTAATGCTTTTGTAATCTTTACGAAAATGTCATTCCCCCACTAGAAACACATTTGTGGTCCTAGGGATATTATGTTCATATGGCCTTTAAAAGTGTACTTCCATTTTATTAAAACTTTAACTCTGCATGTTCAAACAGATGGCTTTATTTTCTCTCCAGTACTACTCGTATTTCCATTTAACATAATTGTGCAGAAGAAATCAAACACAGTACTTGCAAGGATTAGAAGTAAGTAGTATGCGACAAAGACGCTATAAAACACATTATTTCCTATATTAAATTTAAGGATATTTATTTTGTTTCCCCTGAGTAATGGGATCTTGTTATGCCTGTCAAAATTTTATAGGCTTCCCAAGGAAGACAGACAACTGCAGAAACCTGTATCATATCTGTGTGTCCACTGGTTTTCAATTTCAACTTCCTATTTTAAATTCCCACCAACACTACTTGTTCCATTATTTGAAATAGGTGACAATTAAACCTATTGAATATCTCAATGTTGACTGGTTCATAATAAAAAAATTAGCAATCTCTGGTATGCAGAAAGCAAAACATCTAATGATTGTATCTGCATTTTTACTCAATCCCTATGCAGTAACATTTTTGCTGTTGTCATCATGTATTCAGTGAAAGCTATGCATGCATAAGAGAGAAGTGCTATATATCCTACTTGATACCTGTTGCTTCCCCATCTTTCATGGATGGAAACCATATGGTTTTTCACTCCACCTGTGTAAGATATGGGGAAGATTGTGCCATACTTCACCATAAATGAAGACATGCTGAGAGAGTTGAGGTTGTTCAGCATGGAGAAGAGAAGGCTCCAGAGACACGTTAGAGCCCTCTCCAGTACCTAAAGGGGCTACAGGAGAGCTGGAGACTAGTGCAGGTAGTGACAGGACAATGGGAAGTAGCTTCAAATTGAAAGAGGGTAGCTTTAGATTAGATGTTAGGATGAAATTCTTGACTGTGAGGGTGATGAGGCACTGGAACAGGCTGCCCAGAGAAGCTGCGGATGCCGCATTCCTGGAAGCGTTCAAGGCCAGGCTCCATGCGACTTTGGTCTAACAGTGTAAAGGTCGGTGTTCCTGCCCAAAACACGGGGGTTGGCAGTAGATGATCTTTGAGGTCCCTTCCAACCTTTACAATTCTGTGCATATATGTGCAGAGCAGCTCAAGGGGTCAGTAGTTGCAATGGTGACTTGCACACAGGTACCATTCTTCCTGTATCTTGTTTTATATAGGTCCCTTAAGCCCTGTTCCTATAGAAGTTATGTTACCAGGCAATCTGCAGTGGGACAGAGAGAGCAGAAATAGGAAACAGAAGGAGATGCCAAGCAGGTAGAAATACAATAAAGAAGCACATAAAGATACTGCTGGTCATGCACAAACAGAAACAAACAAAACCAGCATGTCCACAAGAGGGGATGAGCAGGTTATTGTGGGTCTCCTGAAGTAAGAAAAAACAAGAAGAGATACACAAGGAAGCAAGGAGGACGAAGTTCCAGTATCTGTTAAACTTCCTTATTTTTGCCTGTATAATGTCTAAAAGTCACTACAGTTGTTATGTGGGTCTTCAAATACTCTAAAGTTTAAATTTATTAAAAAAAAACCAACTTCAAAAAACTTCCATAATTAAATTTTAAAACTTTATAATTCTAAACATTTGGCCCTTAGCAACACATTACACATTTAACTGAAAGCTTGCTTGTACTAGTCCAAACAGAATGAATTTGATCTGCAGAAGCAGGATGTCATACTGGATATTATAATCTGTAATCCATATGGACTACTTTGTGTTACATGCCTTCCCAGCACTTCAGAAAGATGCAACAGGTCTTTCAGGACTGAACAGTAGTAAGTCAAGTGACTAAAACACTTTCCCCTTTCATCCTCATACTTCTAAAAAACCAGATAGTGGACTACAGGCAAGAAAACATGATGGAAAACCAATTGTAACTACAGCATAAATATTGCAAATTATCTGCTATAAATTGTTATCTCTACAGAAATATCAAAAAAGTTGCAAATATATAAATACCAATTACATATCTAATTATATACATATATATATATACACACACATAATACTAATTACTAATCCAAGTTTGGAACTCTTTAATTTCCAGATATAAATGGGAGATAAATGATAGTAAAGTTACTGAGTCCTAATTATTGCCAGATGTGAACAGTTGGGGTTTTTTCAATCATGTAGTCACTAAACCAGCAAGTATTAATACTATTTTAGGCATATTTTTATTAGAAAAGACAAAAATCATAGAAGATTGGTTGTAGGCCATAATGGTGGCTTATGAGATCACAAACCAAGTAAATGTAAATTATATAGAAGGATAAAAGCAAGTCTGAAACTAAAACTCTTTATTTCAAAAAGAGGAAATCATAAACTAGGGAGAATAAAACCATATGCACATAAACATAGTAGAGAAATCAAATTTAAGTTAAATGTGCAAAACCCAAAACTCATACTTCAAGTTAGCTCTTCAGCAAATTGCAGGGAATATGTAAGTATAAGTGAGCTCAAAATAGATTTTCCTTATCAAGTACTTTAATTTAACATCCCAAAGTTGTCTTCATTTCAACAAGTTACTCCAGAGCCTGTTTCTCTTCTCGCTCTCAACTCCACTGCACAAATGCAGCTCCTATAAATGGTACTGAGTCCTTCTATTCAAGTTTAGATATATGCCATATTCATATGAGGTGTTCCATAAACACAATATATTCTGTAGGAACTCATGAACACTAAAAAGATAATAAATTTAAAATACAATAATTTAAATCACAATTTGCATTTCAATATATCTTTATAATAGATTGGAAGTTGGTTATATTCTGGAGAAAGAAAACAGAAAGGAAGCCTGCTGGACATCTAACTAAAAGGATATATATTGGGGTAAAAGTGTAATACATTAATATTAAAGTATATCTCTGAAGGTAATTTAAGTATTTTCTAACTAAAAATGTGTTTAGTCAAATCTGCATCACTTTAGTTTACCTGCACTTTGCAACAATGTTTTCTGAAAAATAATGAACAACTGATATTTAGGAACACAATACCTATTGCCTCAGATTTTAAAAACAAAGTTCATTTATGATTTTAAATGCTTAAGGGTCTCTGGAAAGTTTGTGACTGTTTAAAAATATTAAGCCAATCAATTTGAATATGTCAGAAAAAATAAAACTCAAAGCTCTGATCTCTGTCTAGTTTTAACCACAGGAAATTTTAAAAAACCAGCTAATTAGTCTACATAAGTATTTATACTCTGTTTATATACAAAAACTACATAAATAAAACCAAAGAAAACCTTCCACTAATACATAAACTGTTCATAATTCCATGGGGATTAAGTTTCTTTGGCAGATGTCTTATCACCTGTAAGAGAAGTTGTTTCTTCATCTAACAGATGTCAAATTAATATAGGTTAGTAACGCCTGATTTAACTAGCTTAGCATTTTTGCAAACAAAGTAACACAGAAAAGGTTCAAAAGGTAAAACTACAATACGTATTCAGTAGATTAAACAGCAAATAATTTCCAAGAAATACCACATTGGAAATTGAAGCAAAAAATCATAAGAAATAACCTGAAAACCAGCTGTGATTCTTTCCATACTAAGTACTGTCAACAGATATTTTTAGTATATTTTTAAATACCACAACATTACATAAACTTTTGAAAGATGCAAATGATTACCATGATAGAAAGTTTGAAACAACAAAGTCCCATTAAAAACCCAAAAACTTTGAGGGAGTGGGTTGGGAAACACTCCTTGCATATTATTCTAGCAGGTTGGAAACACTGATTATATTCTGAGAGTACACAGAGAAATTATAATTCATGTTATATAAAAACTTCCTACAATAACAGCCCAAATACTATTGGCTGAATCATGCACTGTTAAAGGTAATGAGGCACAGATTTAACAGGTAAGAGGATCAAGCTGTAACATAAAACCACCTGCCTCCATTAGACTTGGCAATTGAAGACGCTGAGTTCCAAAAATTTCCCTCTTTTCACATGCCATTTTGACAGCTTCTCTGTCAAGCCATGCACTTCCTAGGTACTGTTAAATGGAAACAATCTCTTTACAGTACTTCACAAATAACTGCTCTAATACAGTATGAAAAGAAAAATGTTAATTCCTTACTTGACAAACAGATTATGATATATTAAATATTTTAAATATAACTCCGTCAAAGCTTGTTATAGACTACCTCTATTTTCCCAGAAGAAAAAGGTTGTTTATAGAAAGTTTTCTGAAGTTCTGGCACTGTTTCATTATTTTCTGGGTTTTTTTCCTATGCTATATAGTAGGATCAATTACAGCAGTTCTTATGAAAAAACCCACAACAAGCATCAACCAAAAACCACATTACCCTGAGGATGGACTAAGCAAACACAAAACCTTCTATCACCTCTGGGATAACAGTCCCAACTGAATGCTCTAGATTAAATTATTTTGATGTTCTGAAATGTGCTGGTTTGAGGGCTCCCAGAGGGCAGAGGCAACACGCATCAAAAAATAAGAAACACAGCTGTCTTTCAGCTAAGAAAAAAGCCTCTTTCTGTCCTTCATTCCATGTTTATGTACGAGGTTCTTTTGGTACTTGGCAAACTGTCAAAGTAATCTATTAAAGTTGTTTTTTAACCTAAGCTATGTAAAAATAGATTTCCACTCAAATTTGTGGGAGGGCAACTAAGTACCAGAATTTAGAGTTCCAAGCAGGAAAAGTCACTTGACATTAAGAACTTGTCCACCATTACAAACCTCTCAAAATACTTCCCAAATAGTTATTTCACTGTGAACTGCCTTGTTAACATTTTAATTTTAAAGGAAATAATGCCTTTTTCTCACTTGGTCTGGTACAATTGTAGTATATTCACACACTTATAGCAGAGAAATCTCTTTCCAAAAAAGACTCCTCACATACGAGCTCATATACAAATAAGCTTCTCAGTAATAACTGTTTTAATAATGATACAAGGATAATTTTTGCTTGAGTTGATGAATAATACCAAATAATAGGCTGTGACATGTCCAGAAAATGAAAAAAAAACGAAATCACACTCAAAACTTCACAACTCGGACCTCGTATTTTGTTTTAGCCTGCTGATTTCACTGTTGGTGCCTTATGGTTTGGCTGCCTGATGTCCTTAAGAGCAGTTTTCTGCAGAAAACTAGTAAGAATAGTAGAAAACCAGTAGTCAAATCAATACCTACTTCCCATACTAACTTCTTGAAGTAAAATAATACGAAGACATGAGCATGACAGCCCCTACGAAGAAAGTAATTTTGAGAATTAAATGATATTAACAAACAGCAATTCTAAACACATTTTATGGGCGCTAAGGAGCTGCTGCACCTGCAAATCTGACATACAATGAATTTTCAATAAAAATTAAAATCTGCTCTAATATTTATGAAATAGAGGAATTATTTTTTAAATTTAAATTAATTGCATAAAATGTTTTAAAGTTGTAAGCAAGTCTTAAGATTTACTTTGCTTATTTTCACCTTCTTCTGTTTTTTTGAATATAGAGAAGAAATGTGCACTGGACATCTGTACTGATAGATGTACTGGCACAAAAACATGCAAAGTCACATCCTGTGGCAAAAAAAATTTAAGCAGAGGAAGTACTGTATTAATAGATTGAATTACTGTTCTCTTCCTTCTTGTAATACAGAGTTAAAGTCCGTTTTTTCAGAGAGACACATTTTCGATCACTTTATACTCCATGTTTTAGATGTAAAATGGAGATAATTGAACTTCCCCATCTTTGTGAGCTGTTTTGAGACTGAAAGAAAAACTAAGTTACAAACTTCTGTTCGCTACAGGTAATTTTTTTTTGTCAGTGAATACTTTAGCTGACTCCCATCTCACTATATAATTCAAAGACACATTTCTTGTTATTTCATATCTCAACAGTACTCTGACACTACCTCTTCTCATTGTTTCCCACCAACACTCCATCCCACTAGTATATACACTGAACTTCTCGTCCTTTCAACTTATCTGTCTGCATGCCTTTTACATCTTCCAATATTTCTCCATATTTCAGTTCCTGTTGAAAAACTATCTTTGCATTTCTTCCACTGGAATTTTTAGTTGACTTACACTAACATGTATGCTGACTTTAAAACTCAGAAGTGTGTAATTTTCCTCTGTATAGACCTGAGAAATCATCATCTCGCTCATCCTTTCTCTACATTACACAATCCAAAGATCTTCTGTTTCTGTATTTTTCACATGATTCTAAACTTTTAGTATTTTCTGTGTGCAAATCACTTCATGGAAAGCTATGTTTTAAACAAACAGCTCCTGCACAGAGGCATGCTCAAAATACTGCATTGAAAAAGCAATTACATACAATTGTGCAATTATGTTACAAAAGTTTCTATTCTGTATTATTTTTTTCCAAAGTGCTAATTCTTCCCTTTGGAAATTAGCACATCAGACTTAAAAACTGCAAAAAAACCCCATAGAAAATACTATGTCAATAATAGATTCCTTTCCTGCTGGACATTTCATGGAACAAGAAAAGATGACCAGGTGGCATTAACTCTAACTTACTGTACTTTCACAAGACTACAAAGTGTAAATGGGGTTTTTGTTCGTTTCTTAGTTTGAGAATTAGAATCTGCATAGTAATCTTTTGGGTCAGCTCTGATGCGTGAATCAGTATGTGTTTCATGGACGCATTACTGTACAGTCTTTCCTATAATCTCCTATAAATTTCTGACAATTTGAAAAAAAAAAAGTAGGGTTAGAAGACTGAAGAGTTTGCGTTTATTTAAATCTGGATTAAATAATTCTTATTCTAGTACATGGTTCAGCAGCTGGAATAAATCAGGCTGAGAAAAATTACTATGACATGACAATGTTATCCAATGCGTTATAATGGGGTTTTGTTAAGTTATGTGAGTTACTCTCTCTTACTTTTACACCACAATTCTGACACAGTCTAGAATTCAACTGCAGCAATATGTTTAAAACATAAAGCTGTAATTAAGAATTTCAGGTCTCTCTCTTCACAGAAAATAATCAAGCATATAAAAAAAAAAGTAGCAGAATTAAAATAATATCTAACTACAAAGAACATAAAATAAGACTACTAACCCACAGCATGAACTGTTCCTCTATGCTTCTTTGAAATCTTGTTTGCTTTAACTATATGTAGAGCATTTTCTTTGAACTGCAGCTCACAAAGTCTTTCAAGAAGAACTGTCATTTCTTCAGTGATGGTATCCAGGTAAGTTTCATTAATAAACTTTAATGATGAAGATGGACCAACAGTTCCACTTAGTATATACAAGTCCTCTTTTATCATTGTGCACAATCTGGGTATGGAACTTTGGTAACCATGAACCACCTTATCAAAATTTGTTTCACCACTACTAGACAAAATACAGTTCTGTAGAAGATCACTAACCAGTTTATTCTGCATATTTTGATACTTCATTAAGACTTCTGATTTGGGATAAAGAAACAAAAGCTGCTGTACACACTGAGTTTTAAACTCCATTTGTTGTTGCAAAGTATTTGTTTCTTCTTGACTTTGCAGTCTATTTGCTAAAAATTGTCGAAGATGCAATCTCACGTCATCCCAAAGAGATTTCACATCCACAGCAGAATCATCCTGAATGGTATGAAGGGAAGATGTTAACTCAAAAGACGTCCCGCTTGCAGTACAGGGAAATGAGACACCACACTGACTAGAGAGATCCAGAAGGAAGTGAAGTACCATTTCTTCTTGATTTTTCTCATTCTTCAGCAAACTTTGCTAACAAAGGTAAATCAGACAATATTTTAGAAATTTTTGTTAATTCTGGTTCATTAAATGAACAGCTTCATACTAGAGTAAAAACTGTGTTTCCAATACTAGTAATCTTAACAGCAAATAAGATATGTAAGCAATAGAAATTACAAAATCTGTGGAAAACGGGATTTACATGTGAATTAATTTTCTTGTCTACCTCTGCCAATATCTCACATTCCTCTTCTCATCTTTCTTAAATCCCCAACCTCTTTTCTCAATCAATTCTAGACCACAGTTCAAAGGAAACCTTTGGCAGCCTTTTTGTTGTGGTCACAGACACACATCTTTGAAAGAAAACTGTATGAAAAATTACTTAAGATTTACACAGATAATGACAGGCTTTTTTCATAAAACCAAGCAAGGAATTTATAAAATGGTCACTTTCTACGGCTCAGCAGGCAATCATCAAAGAGGCCATTCTAAGGATAAAATAGTCTTCCCAGGATGCCCTTAGAGAACTAAAATTGAGAACTTGTTAAGAATTAAAGAGGCTTAGATCACATAAGACAGAAGAATAAGAAGCTGTGTCTCCCATCAAACCAAGATGCAGACTGGTTTATCCTATACTGGTAAATAGTAACAATACAGTGACCTCCGTATACACCTATGCTATATGGCTTGGAGAAGGCAATCAGTTAACAAAGCAAATGAAACCACATGGCTGCTGTTCCTTCTTCGTTCAAGTCTGAAGAGCTCTCTCTCAGTCCAGGGCTAGGATCGCTGACCTTAGAGCTGCTTCAGCTTCAAGAAGTCATGCAGCAAATGGCAACTCCTCTTGTCACAGCTCAATACTACCGTCACAAGAAAACTGAGTGAAATTGGTGGTATTCTTGATTTTCTTAGTTTCAGTAGGAAAGCCTTAAGTGAATGAGAATCTAGAAGCCCTCTCACTTGCTCCTTCACCTCCCATTGCTTCTGTCCAACAGAGAAAAACATTGTGGCAAACCACCTCAGAGGAGTTCATTCCAGTCATGTCCTTTATCTGGGTCTCTGTCATAGTTTCACCCCAGTCAGCAATCAAGCCCCAAACAGCCACTTGCTCACTCTCCCACCAGCAGAACTGGGGAGAGAACTGGAAGGGTAAAAGCCATAAAACTCATGGGTTGAGAGACAATTTAAGAGGGAAAGCAAAAGCCGTGCACACAGGCAAAGTAAAACACTGAGTTAATTCACAGCTTCCCATGGGCAGCCAGGTGTTCAGCCACCTCCAGGAGAGCAGGGCCCCATCACATGTAATGGTTATTTGGGAAGACAAACGTCATCACTCCAAATGTACTGCCCTCTTTCTTCTCTTTCTTCTCCCCACTTTATATACTGAGCATGTTGTCACATGGTCTGGAATATCTCTTTGGTCAGTTTGGGTCAGCTGTCCCAGCCGTGTCTTCTCCCACCTTCCCATGCACCCCCAACTTCCTCACCAGCATGGCTGTACAAAAAACAGAAAAGGCCTTGGCTCTGTGTAAGCCCTACTCAGCAATAACAAAAACATCACACTATCAACTCTGTGTTCAGCACAAATCCAAAACATAGCCCCATACTAGCCACTTGAAACCAGCACAGTCTCCAAGTCATATTCCACCCTAGAAAGCAAGGCTGGTAAAGAAACCATTGCTATCTTCCACCTTCAAAATTACTGATTCATTTAACTTAAAGTATTTTAAGAAATTATTAGTTTTATTTCTGTTCCCATTTTGAAAGAGACGTAAATTATTCAAGTTTGAGTATGATATTGCATAAATATAACAAATTCTGAATGCAAAATCTTTAATTTTTCCACTGTAGCAAGTTTTTATCAATAGATAATTATGCTTTAGACTCACAAAAATTTTTAAAATCAGAATTCCTATTCTTTGTTCTGGACGTTCCAAACCTGTTAAATACCTTAGAGGGTTTAACCTTTCTGTTGCTCTCTACTCTGGAGTATTTCTTGACAAAAATTTAAAAAATAAAACACTTTCAGTACAGTACCTAACTGAATAAAGACAGTCTTAAAAAAATAGACTACCTATTTTTCTTCCATTTTAGATCTTTTTCCAAAACAATTCTTATAAATTCTTTTTACTTACAAGCAGGAAAGACGTGAAGACAAAATAATAAAGGAATTTATCAGTTGAATATCATCCTATAAAAATGTGCATGTAATAGAAATATGTGCAACCAGTTAAAATCTTAAATCATACACATCAATATGCATATACATAACACTGATCAGATTTTCTTTTATTATCTGATGAAGTATTCTATAAAGTTTTGTGGCCCCAAAGAAAAACGTGTCTCAAAGTGTAAGCTGAAACCCTGATCACTAACCACTGTGTTGAAAAGTTGTCTCTTGACAAGCAGACTTCTGGACTTTAAATGTTACTTTTTTTTTAATGAACCATGCTCAAATACTACATTCTGAAATGTACAAAGCAAGAGAAGCTGTCAAAACAGTGCATGCACTTCATGCCTTCAATGGTGAATCCAAATAATCTTCCAGGCAAATCCCTACTGCTGCTTTTTAAGGCAAAATAGAAATACTTTCATCTATCTAAGGATTGTTTCAAGCCCTTTGTAATTTAAACTAAAGCATTAAAAATAGGAGCTTGCAAATGCCATTTTAGACTTAGTGTTACTCAGAAAGGGTACCTGAAGTGGAATTTGAAACTCTGAAAAGTGTCATGAAGTGTCTTCAAAATTTGCCTGTATTGATATAGGCCTTTCAATTTAAAAATTAACCTATAAAAATACTGCAAAGATGATGCCAACACTACTCAAGAGAAAAATATCCAAAGTAGTATCCAAAGGTTTGGAGAAGCATAAAAAGTTCCCTTATGAGCATAAAAAGTTAGTGACAATAACAACAGACAACCAGTTGCAGTTTACCAACTGGAGTACTGCTTAGCATGGACTACTACCTACCATATCAATAAACGAGTACAGTAAGATGAAGGCTTGGGTAAAAAAAAGAATCTGCCATTATTTTAGAAGGAAGAGAATTTAATGACAATGTGTTAGTGCACATATTCATCTTTTAAATATTTAGTTACAAGACAATACACAGAATGACAAAATTTCACATAATTAACATTTTCAGCCTTCATGAAGAAGCTCCTGGTATTTTCATAAGAGTTTACAAATGCATGATAATAACAATAAAACTAAACACAGTACCACAGCCAAAGCCCAAAAAGAACTTTGCAGTTTTTTAATTGTCCCAGTAGCTTAAAGGATAAACAAAATTTCTAACAAAACAAACACACATAATAAAGGATAATGATGAATAGGAATATTGTCCTGAAGTAGAAAGAAGGTTCCTGCTACTGAATATGAATTATACATACTTAATTAAAAGCATGCAAGAAGAAATTAACTAATTAGTTCAATGGATAGAGATATACATTTACGAAAGGTCAGATCATAATAATCTCATTCATGCTGAATATTACTGAAAATAGTTTACTGCAGACCTGTTTATGAAACTGAAGATTATCTACTGTGAATATAACTACGTACAAACAGACTGTAGTATAGTCAGTACTACAGATACAGACACTACAGATAAACTTTTCATCTGTAATCCAATCTACAACATACTGGATTATCTAAGGAGCCATAAGCCTGGAAATAGTGATGTCTGAGTTCCTGAGCTCTGAAAATGTTTTCACGATAAAGTGTGCAGAATTGAGACTTTCAGGCTTCTCACTTTGCTGTCTGTTTAGCAGCCAGCCACAGAGCCATTCTCAAGGCTTAACTGGATACTACAGCTCACAGCAAGACTGTCATGCAGTTAGTAAACTCCTGGGAAGCTGGAGAGCTAGAAGGCACATTTTGTGTAAGATATTCCTTAGATGGGGACATTTTAGTGTTTTCCAAACAAATGCCGCCATCTGGTGTTCAGGCATATGGCTTAAACAGACCTTGAAGAAGGAAGTAAGCAGGGAATGGACACAAGTAAGTCATCATTGCCATGCCACCTTCTAAGTGAATTCAGTAAGGACCTAAGTGGACTAAGAGGAATAACAAAAGACTTCTGAAGGCAAGAACTTCATAGTCAGCTTTTTCTGGGATTCTGTAATTTCATCTAGATCAAGTAAGACATGTAGCAGTCTCTGACACCCCTGAGTGGGATGATTATTAAAAGCAACATTCATACTGATCATCTTTGTCAGAAGAGAACAAAATCACTCTTCACCATGTGAACATTAATGACCTGGTGTCGCCAAAAGTTACTTCCTCATTTGACACAGGTCAATATCCAGTGAAATCAAGGGTAACTGGAAGAGCAACAAGAGTTCTAAGAGTTAAAAAAAACAAAAGGTGATTTTATGAAGCTTGAGCTCAAGCCAGAGGAAACACTTCACTTCTCTACAGTTTTCCTCTTCCTTGACAGCTAATCTTAGCCTAAAGTTGTTCATGGTCTACAACTAAACTGTGACATGTAAGTGACAAAGAATAATCACTGGATACTGTTCATACATTTTGACCTCCTATATATGTATAGTATCAAATGCACTTATTTATTTATTTATTTATTTATATATAAACTTGAAGACCATCATTTAGTGAGGTATCAACCTTCGCTTATCTTGCCAGTTCAATTTTCCAGACTTCCATTTCCACATATACTTTCAAATGTAAACTTTTAATAAAAATTTTGGATAAAAATACCCTCTAAAATGATGGTACTTTTCATTGAAGTGAAATTTGATTTCTGGTTGCATCTAGTTGTGTAAGTTGGTAGGACAGAGAATGTAGCTCCCACATTTCTTATTGGAAAGTGTAGAATCATAGAATCATTTGAATTGGAAGGGACTTTTTAAAGCTCATTTAGTACGATCCTCCTACAGTGAGCAGGGTCATCTTCAACTAGGTAAGGCTGCTCAGAGCCCAGTATAACTTGGCCTTGAACATCTCCAGGGATGGGGCATCTACCACCTACCCCTCTGGCCACATAGTAGGTAGGAAGTTTATGCTTGAATAATGCATAAAGGACAATAATACATGTTAGAAGAGTTAAATTCATACTGATACCAGTGAAGAACATGCAGTAAACACTAACAGCCTTAGTGTAGACAGTAACTTCCAATGTTTTTTTTAACAACACGTGTTTTATAAAACAATCCTAGCTGTGTTGAACATATGGTAACATCTGTGAAAAGATTTTGTCCCAGGTTTGGCTATTTAAGGCATGATCAAAAGGAAACATAACACCCTGCTGCAGACATGAATTTCTGAACTATTTTCACAACAGCAGACTGAAATGAGAAAACTAATTGAACTCACCCTCCCACCTCCAATAGTATAACTAACTTTCCAACACTGAAATCTTTAATAAACAATTTTTACCAGGGTCTTAAGGAATTCCAGAAGCTCTCTATCGTCTGTAGAAGAAGGTCTGAGAGAACTAAAATTGCAGTTATTTAGCCACTGAATGCAGTCAGTTGTGCTTTGTAGTACTTCATCAGTAGATATTTCATTTACGTCTGATTGCAGGTCTTTAAGACACTTTTCTATGCTAAAAAAAAAAAAAAGAAAAATCACAATTTTTCTTCATCATTCAGAGACAAAAGCATTTTATATATTCCATATTTAAAAAAGAAAAACTACTTAAAATTAAGGTAACACTACTTAAAATTAAGGTCCTTCTTATTCATGGATTAAGATACCCTCACAAAATAAGACCTGAATTTGCAGAATTAACAATTAACATTTAAATACAGTTGAACTAGAGCTAAAAAAATTTTACTTCAGGCCAGACTGTACCATCCTCAGCATGACTACGTATGGCTTCACTTTCAAACAATCCTATTCTTTTTAATAAAGTAGTTAATGAATGGGACATTATCCAACCTAATGTCTGGTCCTTGGTGCTTAATTAGCTAAAGCAGAGACTATAAACTGAATCAACTACTGTATTCAAAGGTGAATGAGTCATTTTGCTCCTTTAGCAATCAGCAGTTGTTTTATAAAACATATGATATATTAATAACTTCTTAAAGATCCATTGACATCACAGAAAATGTTGAAAAGAATTTTAGAGCCAGTTATGCTGAGCAAGCAGATCTTTTCTTTCTTGTTTTGTCATTAGAATATTTGAAAGAGTTTGTTTTCAAGGAGCTGATCCACTCCTTAACATTCATCTAGAATCATAACTCTTTTCATGAAACCAGATGTGCCTGTTAGGTTATTACAGTGATTTCAGTTGCAAAGATCACAAGAACAACTGAACATCCAGAATTGTTTTATTTCTATTTTTGTGGACACTTCATTGAAAACAAAACAAAACAAAAAAATCCAAAACAATCTAACTCTATATATTTTCCTAGAAAAACACCTTTTCAGTATTTCATTACTACCTTTTTTTCAAAAGCAATGCTTAATATTTTATACAGTTTCAGGTAGAAAAATAGTATTTAGATCTAGGCAGAACTAGGTTTAATTACCCAGCCATGCATTCCCATTCTGAACTTTACAAAAGATTGGCAAGTATCTTTCTAGCTTGTGAAACCTGTTCTAAGGACTGTGAAACGAAATGCCTTCTTCATACACCTTGGCTCCTGGGACACTATCAAAGGATTTTATTGTGGTGTGCTGATGTGTCTCAAATATACCCAAATAGATTACAGTATTGTGCAATATAAAAGATGCCACTGTTGATAAATCTGTGCCGACCTACTACAATTCTGAGTGAAATTTTACACTTATCTTTGACATATGAATCTGTGAGCAAGTTAATAAACTACAAGATATGAATAAACTATAGCCTTCTCAATACCAGACATTTTGGTAATTGGTCCCAATACTGACAAGGAAATTAAATGGACATATTTCAGTGCCACTCCCCTGCCCCTTACCTCCCTCACAAATATAAATCATGATAACTCTCTTCATTTTATTTAATCCTTTTATCCTCCCAAAATAAACATTTAATTAGGACTAAATTTGGTTTTTATTGAATAAACATATTTTCAACCTGTTTATTTACAGAATACAGAATACTGTAGGTAAACAGGGTCTCAAAACCACTGCTACATCTTACAAAGATTTTTGTCAACACTCAGTAATACAAGAACATGGTTAATTATAGTTACTCCTTTACATGAATTACATGAATTAAATATTTAGGAATTTGGTTACCTCTCAAAAAAAAAAAAAAGGGGGTATTATCTGAGTTTAGAATGCAAGCATTTTAAGTAAGAGACTTCTGCTAAATACGATTAAAATTATTCTCACTACCTACACTGGTATTAAAAACTTTATAATTTCATATCAGTGTGGGGAAAATAAGACTTTGATTTCCTGGTTTAGAAAAGAAATTTTCTAAAGTTTCAGAAACTATGAGCAAAAATATAATTTTGATATTAAAAACATGCTTAATGTATTTAATTAATGTTATTCTTAAAAGTTCAATTTTTTAAAAAGCCATATAAAATGTTAAGTTCCTTTTTTCCCAATAATATTTTTTCATTAAGTGAAAATGTATTTATTTTAAGTTCAGAGAGTACATTAGCTCCTTTTTTGAACATACTGAGGCATTAATCCAGATGATGTCAACTGACATTATACTGGAAGTGCAATATTGGAATTGGACTTATAATATAATTCCACAATTGGAATTATATTACTATGGAAGTGCAAATTTAACAGCCCTCAATTAATTTTTTGTCCACAGATGACTCAACATTTTTTTTGGAACCTGTGGAACTATTCAGACACAAACAGAAAAAAACCAGTCACCAAACTACTCAGCAAGGACTGGAATATAAAAGCGCAAAGAAGAAAAAATAACCTTTCTCTGTATCAAAGAAATATGATAGTTATACTTGTCTGTTTTTTTTTTTATTTGATTGATTTTTCAAGAAACAAATCTTTATTCCCACACAAGTAGTACCTTGAGCCTCTGTGGGCACATAATTTTTTGTGGCTAGTACTACCAGCATATCATTATGCAAGCGGAAATTATTTGACTGAAATACCTTCTCCTTTTTACAGGTGACAGTGTTTGCAATTCTTTAACAAACCAAAGCAAAGTTGTCTTATATTATCTGTGTCCACATTGGAGGGCTTTTCTGGAGAAGCATTCGGCTAGGACTCACACTGCAGAGAGACAATCTCAACGTAAGAGCCCTTAGGCGCTCTTATTTATTAAGTTAATGATAGTTTTTACAAATAAACTAATCATGTGGAGAGACTGCTTTTTAAGTGGCTTCATCAATGGACAAACAGTTTAAAAAGTACTGTAATGGAACTGATAGTGTAAGCACTATCATACTATCATACAATGTCACACAACATTATTTTGAAAAGTACAGTATCAGAATGAGGGTTACCCTCTCCATATATCATTTTCCATTGCCTAAGATTACTATGAGTAAGTTGAAGTATGATCTTCTAACTCCTTTCAATTTCTAACAAGCACATTTCAATTTATTTCATCTAGCATATGGAGCAGCCATAAAATGACAATGACGTTGGTTAAATTAAACTGCTAAGCTATAAAGTGAAATTATCTTTTAAGCTCATGTTCCTTAGTCTTAAGATCTTCATATTCATGGAAATACAGCTCCAGAATCAGTTTACATGTCTTTTATTTGGAACAGACTGTTTTAAAATAAATGAGATCATTGTTTTCATGGCTGTTGAAGAATCAAGTAGTGTTATAAAACCACTTTGTTATTACTCATTAAAAAGCTTGACTGCTAAAGGTATAAAACATTTGTACAAAAACGAGTCATATCATTTAGAAACCTGTGTATCAGAGGACCTGGGGTGAGTAGTAAAAAAATTTGGAGAAAGTCTTTTAGCAGTATAATTCACATAGACATTTCATTGTTAAACTTTCTCTTGATATTGAACCCTAAGATGTAAACCAAAGACACAGCACCTGATTAATGGAGTTTGAAAACTATTACCTATCTCTAATTTAGCTACTTACAAAATATATTTACTCTAACTGTAAAGTAACGGTATCATTGAAACCACAAGAAATAGAACGGTGATGACTTTGCTACACTTTAGCAATAGAAAGTTACTCAACAGCTTAACCATTTAAGAACAGGCAGTTCTAACGAAACCACTGCCCGCCCACCTTTAATTTCTAATCTTGTTTTAAAGGCTTGATATATTTCAGTCACAAGACGTAAGCTTCGTCTTCATAAGTTATTTCAGAAGACTGGCAGGAAAACATGAGTTTTTCAACTCCATTGACCAAAACATGACAGTGACAAATAATGGTTCAAAACCCATCATCTCATATATGCTCGCATGAAATGAAACTGGATACTTTGCAGGGCAGTCAAAGATCTGATTACAGTTTCTGTAGATGTAAATGATAGCTAATTAACCACCTAAGGTACTGACACACTGATAATCACTGAATATTTGAGTAAAGAAATTGTGTGTCAGTAAAACAGCCTGAGCAACTGTGCTGCCCATCTAGCAAGTTGATAAGGAACAACTAATCCAAACTCAGCGATTATGCACAAAGACAACACAGTCTGCACAGGAAAAAAAATTACATTCCTTTCTCAGTTTATTCACTTATTCCTAGCGATTGGTCCAGTAAAGTGATTAGAAAACTACTATTCTGACAAAGATTTTAATAAGGTTTCTGTAATATCTTTATAGGCATCAAGTTCTCAGGTAAACACTAAGGTAATACATTTGTACAACAAGCCGGTGACATTCACCCAAGAGTCAAATTATTTTTGAAAGTTGTGATAAACATTAGGTCTGAGTAAAACTGATAAAATCGTATTTTTTTCCTCTACAACTAGCCCTAGTTTGAAATTCTCCCAAATACCCAACTACTCTTGGGATTTTGGTTGTACGTGCCAAGATTTCGATAAATCTCTTGATTAACAGGAATGTGAGGCATAGCTGCTTCCTGAAAATTCCAGAGCAGAACAAGCCAGATTTTCTTCAAAATAAAACAGAAAGGTAACTCCTGTAGCACATCTCAGTTTAAAAACACATAAGCCCTTGCACACTCCAGTTCTGACAGAGCAAAATGGAATGAGATAGCTTGACTTGGTACCCTGTTTGAAACTCCTCCATCCCTTTGCTGTAAAGTTTTGATATTGGGAAGCATTTCTTGGCAAATCAGCAGTTATGATCAACAGCTGGACCATGTCATACTAACATCCTTACTGAGACACTTTCCAGATTGTCTACGATTCACAAGGTAAAGATCTTGTTACTTTTCAAATAATTATTATAATGTACATCAAATGGTGATGGGAAAAGATGCAATGCTATAAGCACTTACTAGCATTGACCTCATTGCAGCCCTTCAAAAAAAATCTTCTTCAAAATCCTTATGACTAAACTACTGTTAATTAGGTCAGGTTGAAGTTTATCAGATTGAAGTCAAATTAAGCATTTGTGAAAAACCTCATAAAGTTATAGTCTTCAGGGTGCTGTGGAGATAAAATTATTAATAAATAATTGTGTTGAATTCTAAGCAACTGTTCTGTTGATGAAGACGTAGAATACCTCATTACTGTTCTACAGTCTCATAAAATCTTGTTGCTTTATCACAACTAAAAGGCAGCACTCACCAAAGAAAAAACTGAATACACAAATATAAATCAATTGCTGAAGAGATCTCATGCTTAACAATCACTTCAAGTTATGAACTATAGGCTTGGTTTCAAGCTTTGTACTGTATTTCCTGTTTAGAAGTATCAAATATAAACTGCAATTTTAGTTCTGTGGATTGCTCACAAATTAAATGTTAGTAATTCTTAAGTCACCAATTAGGAAAAATAATCCAAATACTCGGTTTTGACAAGCAGTAAAAGTCCAAGTAAATGTGAAAGGAAAGAATAAAGACAAAAGGCCATCCTGATGAATACAACTTCACACTTAAGAATAACCTGAGACTATCACTGTACCCAAAACTGGCCAGCAATGACAACAGTTTTGAGAGCTCATAATCACCTGCTTCTATAAACTGCTGTAAAAATAAAGTTAACATTCAAGCATAATAAGAGTTCTGTTACATAACAGTGAATGAATAAACCACTTACTATCTTAAATCTTGCATATAAAAAAATTGCACACGGATGGCCTTTTTTTGTTGTTGTTACAGCACCAGCGTCGGTACAGTACAAAAATACTGAAGGTAATTCAACAGCTGACAACAGCTGAAAATATCTGATTTGTCATGTCACACAATTTTATAAAACATATTCAGTTCTATTCAGAAGGCAATAAATGAGCAGTTGAATGATTTATACACTCTTGCCTCACAATTTTCTACACAATGTTTTATTTTTAAATATATAGATATGCTGTATACTATTATGTTCATTCTCTGTGGTCTAATAAAAGCATAAATCTATCTGATGAAAAATTAATTGTATTTCAATCGTATCACTGTATCACATAGAGCTGCTCTTATCGTACCACTTACAAAGATCAATGGTAACTTGAAAATTATTTCATTCTATGCTACCTCTAATATATTAGCAATAAAAGGACTCTCTTGAATTTAAAAGTCACATCAGCTGCTGTCCATCTTATTTTAAACTCTCTCAATTTCTGAAAATGACATATTACAGGAGCAAAATAGCACCTGGTAACTACAGAGCTACTTCCTGTTTTTCCTTGTGAAAATAAGGTTAAAGCTAACTTAAGTGTCAATTCAGCAGAAATACAAAACTTTTCCTGACCTGCACTGCTGTGTACCACATCCTAATCCACTTTCCTGTACTCCTATAATAAAATATCATTTGGATCTTACAAAAATTATAGTGAAAGGTCCTTCTAATTTGTAAGACTAGATAGCTAAGACAGTGACAATCAGCCTCCTTCAAGACATACAAACACTTCCACTGTGATGATGTTAACGTAAAATGTAACATATAATGTTAAGCTGACATAAAGTACCACTTAAAGGAATGAACAGCTGACTTCCTTTCCCACAGTCAAATGTTTTCTCAACAAGCAGCATACATTTTTCACACATAAAACCAAAAAATAGTAGTAAAGCATTCGTTCTAAAGGTTGATTTTGATAATAATCTTCCTAACTCTCAAGATATCTCTGCACAATGACAACAAAATCACTTTTATTTGGTAGCTGAAGAGGTGACAACAGTTATGCTAAAAATGCTGATGCTGTTTTTTCCAGATATACAAGACCATAGATGCTCAAAACTTAATTACCTGTGTAATTAACTATGTTACAACATTAACTAATCTCTAAGTAAGTATCTACATTTCACTCATGTCAGCAACTGGAAAACTCTAACATGAAATTGTATTATGGAGTGGCCCACAACAGCGTATTTACCAGATCTTCACTGACATTGCTACCCTGGAATTATTAATATTGCAAGTACTTTAGTAAACAGTAAGTTTTTAAATGAAATGAAAATTTGAGATAAGAGTAATACAAATAAACCCCTCAAAAAACCTCTTAGCCCAGCATAACCAACATGACAATAACTGAGAAATTATCTAAGTCAGTTTTCAATGAGATATGGCAATAGTTTATTTCCATCCTTCCGGAAGCTGTTTGGGAGAAAAGACGTCTCAAAAATGTGGGCTACATTAAAATGATACAATCTTAAATGAGATGTCATGAAGGACAAATCATACAACTCTCTGTAAGATGCACTGTTATCCAAAGGTAAGCATTTTCAAAATTTAATATAAAATCTTGCCATTTGTTATATCTCTGACTGTACACTTATTTTTTTTAAATGGACAAAAACTTTATTTGCTTAAGAGCATCTTTCACTGATGAAAGCATTACAAAGGTACTAAAGAGTTAAGCTACAAAAAAGGCACGGAACCCTGAGCTGATTATTTTGTATTCTTGCAAAAAATCTGCATCAACAACAAACTTCTTTAGTACTCCACTGTTTCTATAACACTGATTTTTGGTAATCAGTATGTTACAAGGAAGTGGAAAAAGAAATATATTACGAACTGTAATTAGAAAATGTGTAATTGCAGCACAAGAGTTTTAATTGAAATAGTAAAACAATGGATCATATAAGAAAACAATACAAACGTGTTAACTTAATTCATTTTTCTACTTCCATTAGAAATGCCTAAAGAACATGCGGAGTTTAAATTCTGCTTTTTGTCAAACTCCGTAGTTCTTTTAGTCAATAAAAATTCTATTTCATTAGTAGGAAATTCAATCTCATAGTAGTAGGAAATACAACTGTCATGGGAATTCACCTTTTCTTCCTTCACTATCACACCTACTGCTATAAAACCTAAGATTAAGATGATACAACTGTTAAAAACACCATAAAGAGAAAGACTATAGCACAATAATTATACGGCATTAAAAATTTGTTAAATGCTTGAGCGGTTAAAATAAAATTACTGCTGAAATATTTATCAGAATTTTAACCTACTACTAGAAAAGAAAGTAAGTTAAGCCATATTTCTCCCTAAATGCAATGACTTTCACTAGTATTTTGGATACAAATATAATAGTCTTTACCTGGAAGAGTTCTTCTTTATTTTCTCATCAAGATCACTAAGGATTTGTTGAAATTCCAGTTCTCCAGGGAGGACATTTAACAAACAGTCTAAATTGGAAGAATCAAAAGAATACTCTCCTCCCCATTCCATTTTTAGAATCTGTAAAACAAATACAGCAAAATGGTTAAATAATGGAAAAATGTTGACTAAAAGTACCAAATATACAACACCTTGTTCTTTGGAAATATTAGATTAATAAGGGAAGCATTTATGTGTGGAATTACAAAATCAGTGTTGAATAGTAAACCTTGTGCATGCTTCTGCATAGACTGCTACAGAGGGAAACTAGGAAAACAAATGTTGAGATAAATTTCATAGTATCTTGCATTTCTTTAGTTTAAAGAAATCAGTTCTTTTACCTTAATCACAGCAGTAGCTTTTTTTTTCTTTTAAGATTTAGAAAGAAAATTCTCACTATTATAAATGGAAACTAAAAATAAACACATTACAGGGTAAACTATTTTCTGTGTACTTAAAATTTTTATCCAAGGAGTAACTGTTTTCTAGAAATTCAGCACATCATTGCAAATACATGCAAATATAAAAATCCAGACTAAATCAAGTTTCATCTTGCTTTGTACTCATTTTACTAAACACAAGCCTATTCAAACTAATATACTACCTTTGAGTCTTTATATCAGAAGCAAAGCATTAGTAGTTTTTTTCCTGTTTTCTGTTTTTTTCTGCATCCTCTTTTGAGATATAATGAGGTTGATTTTACCATCAGTGATGACTTACTACCAAAATTAAAGAAAAATATTATATAAAAACAGGAACCTTCTTAATAACCAGTATACTTAATGTCTACTATTTAGTATGTCATATTTAATACTATCCATATTGCAGCAACAACATGAGGAACAAACATAATATTCAGATGAATACGTTTGCACAACAAAATATAATAAATTAATAAATACATTATTTTTCCTGCAAGCAATATTCTTTTACAGAGCAACTACAGTGTTGGTTATTATCTAGAGGCAGTACCAGAAAAATAGATTGAATTTTTCTAAGTGAACGGTCTACAAAACACATGCTTAAAAAGAACATCAGAGATTTAAGATGCAAGGTCAAGATGACTAGTTTTGGTCATGTATGAGGTGTAGACCTAGATGTAGCAGAAATACACTTTTCTGGTTTTGCTCTTCCAAAGCAATGTTTGAACAAACATGGAAGCTTTCTAAAGCATAATATCTCGCACACCTCAATTAACAGCACACCAATATGAAATATTTAATGGCTACAGTGTGTTCTTAAATTCTCAGAAGCTACAGAATACCCCTTTGCAAATAACAATTCAAACTTCCAACATTTTGGGATGTAGCTGAAACTCAATCACTGGTGAAAAAGCCTGGATGTAAACCAAATACATCTCTTAAAGCATTAAGGAAATGTCAGTCTTTTAACATAAAACTTAACAGATGTTACTGCAATTAAAGACACTAATTAAAAGTAGAAGTTAAATGGAAACCATTAAACAGTGCTTTACAGAACTGAGATAAAAGGAATACTGAAAACACAGTTCTTTCTTCAAGTATGATACTACTTACCATAGACATGGTCACACATTCCCTTTTCTCTTATAAAGAGCTTACACAGAATGTGATTTTAACGTTATTCAATACCTATAACTCAAACCCATCTTTTGTTCAACTGTCTTGTAGAATAGTCAATGACTGGTGTAAAATGAACTGTATAATAGATATATATATACTGCAAACATACTAACAGTTTGGAATGATTTAGAGTTTTCATAAAATAGCTGCACAAACAAAATTGTGTATTTATATTTAAACCTAACTCTTTTCCTTAAAGGATAGCCAAAAGAAGCTTGCCTTGCTTGGAAAAAATATCAGTATAGTTTACAGACTAGTGACTGTTTGAAAAATTCATCAAATGAAAAAAATCACCTTGTAAACATGACAGCCTAGTTTTCATGCATGCATTCCTGTAAGACTTCTATGTCATACTTCTTTGGTTCACTTGTCAAAACAAAGCAATTATTCCTTTCAGTCTTGGTTTATGGAAGAAAAGCAACATTTGATTATTCAGTTTTTAAATACTGTTTTAGATGGCTAATACTAATTTCTTCTTCTGAAAATCTAAACCCAAAAATGATTCAGAAGGAAAAAAGAAGAACATGAAGACATAAATTAGCACAACTGAGAAGAAATTTTACTGTTACTGAATGTAACCAGTGCCAGGGCCCTCAGTGCACCAAGAGACTCTAACTGATGATCTGGACTCTAAGCAGAACTGCACTACCAGCCTGCTGCCTGCCCTCGTCTGCCTCAGAGGCAGCAGGCTGGGCATCAGCAATGGCCCTCCCCTGCCATTTGGGTTTTCCCCTCCTCTCCTCTTGCTCCAAAGAGCAGACAGTCATTGATGCACTCAAAGAACCAGTATGACGCAGCCCTCCTCTGATGGCAAAAACCCCCAATGTTTGTTTGTTAAGAAAGAAATCCATTTCTTAAAATTTTTATTTGGAATAGTACGGGGGAAGAACTCTGTTTTGAAACTCCAAATTCTGTCAAAGTATTTTAGATACTAATAACCCAGGTTTTTTCTGTAAAGGAGATTAATTTAACACTGGTTATTAAGCTGCATAAAAGGTATAATTCCATCATGTTTCAATTTACTATTACGATGAACTATTGTATATTTTGAGAGAAATGGTCTTAGAGAATCTGCTTCAGGTGCAACTCTGTAAATCCCTATCCTAATAGGCCTAATTCTTTCCAAAACATATTAGAGGACTGTTCGTCAACATTACAATGATGTAGATGTCGATCTTTTTGATAGCTACTCAAGAAACTTAACCTATGTACAGTTTAGCTTAAAAAGAAACATTTTTCAGGTCTGTTATTTTAACCCATGGTATCAATGCAATTTAACCTCATTGTAATAATTTCCCACTTTTAACAAGTGCAAATTACGAAACTATTTTTACCAAAATTCATTAGGCCTATTTAAAAAAATATTACGGAACACTCAAGTTAATACAACAGATACTTCTTGCTTTTAAAATTCATATAGTGTTTACCATTGGAAAGCACTTTTTTTGTGTGTGTTTTCTTTTTCATTGTCAATCAAATGGAAGAAATCTCCTATAAAAATGATATTTAGTTCCAATTGGGTATTTCTTCATTTTGATAAAACAATTAAATTATACATAATTGTAAAAACCTTCCAGTACAAATATACATGTGAAATACCATGGGATTTCTAAGATCAATTTGTAATATTTATCTTTACTATAATAAGCCTTTGTTCTCAGACATAAAGTTTGTAAAAGCAGCATTTACTTAAAGCTTGAATAGAACTTTTTATGAGCACATCTGTTGAATACACACATCTCAATGTACCCATAATTTGAAAACAGTGATATGTCAAACTGCAGCCCTGTAAGTACAGAGAATTAGTCAAATCATTGAAGCTTTTTTCTGTTACTGCTTATCTTACAGGAGGTATCTCTTTATTGCCCTAACATCCTTGCAAAACTAAAAGGGGGTGAGAGAATTGACAAGATTTTTCATCACTCAGCTTATGCTTTCAATGAGACTTTAACAATGATTTCCCTTATCTAGCTTTAGTTGCATAACTGTTCCCAGCTCCTTTACAGCACAGAAGACGTCATCTGCAATTGAACAGCAGACAGCAAGAGCAATGGCAGTGGCCTGAGATACTACTATTCAATGTGAAATTCCTACTGTTCTGTATATTTAGATAGTTTGACTATTTTAAATTATTTTGAGAACCACATAGAGTGTACACAAGAAATCCATTTAAAAACTGTAATTTCATGAGCTCTACTCTGACATGGTAAAAGCTTTTTACCTAATTTTCTCTGGTAAAAATCCTTTAAAAATTTTTTATTTTTTAAAATAGACTTGTAAAAGAAAAGGAAAATCAAAAATTCTCTCTGTAAAAGAACATGATCCATTTTTGTTTCTGCTAATATGTATTGAAGATCTCTATTTAAATTTTCCGAGTTGCCTTTCACCTATTTCCCACACTTTGCTGAAGCATACACAACATTTACAAAAAGAATACCATACTGTTCCAGTAAAAAAAAAAATAGATATATTTAATGCATACAAAAAAACCCCAACAAAACAGAATCACCAGTCTTCATGATGGTTTTATTTACTAAATATTTTGAACGCCACAAATAACTTTGAAACAAGTTTTACTAAAATCATCTTGCAATGTTCCTGCTGCAGACTTTCCACATTTGCTGTTGTCATAAACTTATACTTAAATGTTAATTTTATATTCATAAATTCATTCACCACATACTTAAACTATTTTCCTTTATATTTTTTTAAAGAGAGATTCTAAATCTCTATAATTAAATACTCATTTGTAATCCTTCTGAATACAGTTTTCTTCCAAATTCTGCCATCACAAGAGTCACCAAATAAGAGAACGAGAATAAAATACAACTAATGAAACAGAGGCCTCCCTGTGGATGAAATAGATAGCTATGCCTTCCATCAAAAGCTGTAATATCAGAACGCAGTGCTGTGATCTAAGGCAGCTGTATCAGCCCTTGAATCATAATACTGTCAAAAAGGACTGTAAAAACACATATTTCTGACAAATAGCATAGGCTACTATTTTTAATATCTGTAGTTTTTTCAAACTATGTAGCTTAGGTCTGTATTGGAGGCATATGTACATGCCACAATTTGTAACTAAAATCCATGAGTTCTCCCTATTGTTTCTCCCCAGTTCTTTGAGCCACAGAAAGTGAAATGCTGAGAATAGAAAGGAATCGGCACTGCTTTTTTAGATTTGCTGCTACTTGGGACTAGTAAAAAATGTTTAAAGACAAGGAAAGAATTCTCATTTACATAAACTTAATCAAACACTATTGGTCAAAGGCAGTGACTTTAAAAGAGGAACATGCTATCTGGAGTTGCAAGAAAACTCCTGAGTAGTTATGTCAGAAGAAAGGAATAAAGGATAATGTGATTTCATAACCTTCAGTAAAGAAGAAATGGCCATTTTCTGAGTAGCTCTTAAGAGAAACAGTCCTATATCATCTTCAGCTCTCAGCTGGTTGTCCTGCAGCTGGAATCCCACAGTGGAGGTTCAACATTTACAAACAAGCCACTCCTACACAAGAAGTCCACAAGCATTAAGAATCCTACCTCTAAATCCAGTGGCTTTCCCCGCCTCCTTATTAGTCAACACAGTTACTAAAACCGTAAGTGTGACAACACATAACTGTGTCTGTATACAAGTGCAACCTTTTTTTTTTTCCTTTTCTGATTTTCAAAATTCAAGATGCTTCTTCTCAGCCTTTTTTTTTTTTTTGGTGCACTTCTATTTAATAATGGGGTTTTTTTTAAAAAAAAGGATAAACTTGGTGCAATGTTGTCTTCTTTAGATATGGTTTAAGGCCTTACAAAAAAAAAAAATTTACCAATCAACTCATCTGCCATTCCCACATACAAACACAGGACAAAATTACTCTGGCATTGTCACCAGTTAAGACTACATTGATCAATCTCATTGTCGAATTATTATACTTTACAAATGATGGATGTTTTAAAAACGCTTTTCAATTAAAACAATAATTAGCAATCAGTAGACTAATCAGTAATGCATGGAAAAGAGATTCTTAGAAGCCTAATTAAAAATACCTACTCTATATTTTCTTATAATCTTCATAGCAAAGAAAGTGTACAATAAATAGAATAATTTCAAAATAGACTATAGTACCTCACTTATTTTCTACTCCTCCAGATGAGGGTTGTATGTATTGAGTAAATTTTGCATAGAGGCATATGAAAATATCTGAGACCAATAATTACTTTCCCCAGAAAGACTGAATGGCACTGGGTTTTTTTTCCTGAAGAACAAGAACATAAGGTGCATACGAGACGAACAGTGCATCCTCTGCAGAATTGTCTTTCTAATTGTGGCAATAAGAAATGCTGTTTAGGGATAATATTTGAGTTCTCCCATTTTGTGGCACTTACAAACTCAGAAAGAAGAGGCAATACTTTAGAAAATCCCCCACAAATCCCTCACAGAACTATGCTCTGAAAAGCATCTGCGACAGCATTCCTATCTTGCTCACCATTAACGTCTAAAACTGCACAGATTTATAAGGACTGTTCTGAAAGAACTTATCTTTTAACACACTGGTAAAGAACCAAAAGTATGCCATTTTCAACTACAAACCTTACAAATACCTACCAGCTATTTCTGTACTAGACCATAAAAGCCTTTTCTTTTCTTGTTTATTGGAAAAATTCTCCATCGTAGCACAATACACTTTAAGGACAATGGTATTTAAAAGACAGACATTTCAAGACCTTTAAGGTCTTGTCATTCAGTAGATCAGACACCGAGTTGTTGGAATTTTAACAGGAAATAGCCTTCCAATGAAACTATTATATTTAAAAAAGAATTATTAAAAAAGTCTGTGACCACAGCTTTTAAAAGGTAGACTGCATTTCAGTTTCTTCATTCCCACATACTCTATTTTCTTTCATCACTACTCAATTTAAAGCTGAGAGCATGAAAGATGTCCATTTCATAAAAATGAAATACAGAAGCTCTCCACAGACACGTCTCTTAAGTTGGTCCAAGTTTATAGCCACAGTCTTAAAAGTTTGTTCTGTAGTATAAATGTGATGGATTTGGGGGTTTTTCCAAAATACTATTATTACTGTTATTAGTAGTATTATGCAGGGTCATGTGAAACATTTTACTAGCCATGAAATTTTCTTTTTTTTTTTCTTTTTCATCTTCTTTTTAAAATGAAATGTTTAAATTTTTGCTGCCAATTACTCAGCTTGTAAAGCTTCATGCGATACTGCCTAATGAACAATGCATCACTCAGATTCTACAGTACAACATATTCTTATTCATATGTCTCATACTCTTATTCACCTATGTTTTTCACCTTCAAAAGCACTTTTTCCTTGAGAAAAAGACATCTCATAAGTAAAATAATTACAGTCTAACTATTTTTACCATGTTGTTGTGATTTAGGAATCACTACTGAAAACACTCCAAACCAAGCACTGATTCACTCACTCCCCCTTCCCCCTTCCCCACTCCCTGAAGTAGAAGGGAGAGAAGAATTGTAAAAGGTGAAGATTACAGGTTGAGAAAAGGACAGTTTACTAGAAATAGCAATGAGATCAGAAATGTAACAGGAACAGTATTACACAAAATACACAAAAAGTGTAAAAGAAAGGCAATCGATTCACATGCAGAAAACCCACCACACGGAAACCTCTCCTGCGCAAACGGCCACCACATTCCCCGCAACCAGAACAAATGCCCTCCCCTTGTCCCTAGTGATGATGTGAGGTGGTAGAAAATAACCTCCAGGTGCTAGCCATGACCCATCCTGGCTGCTGCTAAAAATAACCCTGTTCTAGAAAGAACCAGGACATTATCCATCCCTTACTGTGTACCATATAATTTATGCCCAAATCCTACACCTTCTAACAACATACATATAGTACATACACACAAGCACGGTTATAATTTCCATCATCAATGGCTGTCCCTCCAAGACATCTGTCGAGTTCATTTAGTCTGTGACTGTGAGTTCTATCTGTTCTATATGTCTTCCAGGGCAGGAGGGCTGGTGTGCTGTCAGGTGGTTGCAAGCTGCATCACGAGCTCATGACTGGTGTATCTGGAGCAGTCCATACTCGCTGTCCATGGTAGTTATGGCACACAGTGGCAGGGTCATTCAGCAACCAACATTACATACACAGCTCGACATTACAGACTGTTCTCACTCAAAAATCAAATCCTCTTCAGGTACACATCGTGTTTCCCTATCCAACTGCATTAACCACCAAACACCTGCACCCAGGTATTGAGCAAAACCAATCCCATGGATGGGTCTGCCTTTGCTTGCAGCAGGACTAATCCAAACTGTCTCCCCTAACACATTCCTAATATGCACCACAGGAACTTCATCCCCTGCTTTGGTATGTGAAAATTTGATTGGATAGGCTCAGGTCAATTCATCGAGCCTCCCTCTAGTGTTAACTAACGAGGTGGCCTTTGCTAAGTGTAGACCCCAATGTTTGAAGGTCCAACCACCCATTGCTTTCAGTGTGGTTTTTAACAGTCCATCATAGTGTTCAGTTTTCCCAGAGGTTGGTGCATGACAGGGAATATGATACCCACTCAATACCGTGCTCTCTGGCCCAAGGGTCTATGAGGCTATTTTTGAAATGAGTCCTGTTGTACAACTCAGTCCTTTCTGGGGTGCCATGTCACCACAGGATTTGCTTTTTGAGGCCCAAGATGGTGTTCCAGGCAGTGGTGTGAGGCACAGGGTGCATCTCCAGCCATCCAGCTCTTTACACCACTGTCAGGACGTAGGGCCTGCCTTGGCGGGTTTCCAGGAGTGCGATGCAATTAACCTGCCAAACCTCCCCATATTTCAACAATTGTCAACCATACCACAGGGGCTTTAAGCACTTGCTTGCTTAAATGCAGTGCACATTTCACTTATGAATAACTTGGAAAATAGTGTCCACAGGTAAGTCTACCGCTCAATCACAAGCCCATCTTTATGTTGCATCTCTTCCCTGATAACCTGATGTGTTCTGGGCCCACAGATCAGAAATAATTCATCCTTATGTTGCTTTTCCAGGACCACCTGAGACACTCTAATCTTGGCAGCCTGATCCACCTGTCCGTTGTTGTGATGTTCTTCAGTAGCCCGACTCCTGGGTGCGTGTGCTTTTACATCCAACTTCTCTACCTGGACAGTGATATCTTGCCACAATTCAGCAGGTTTACTTCTGTGCTGCCAACCGGCCTTTTTCCATCGGTTTACCCATCCTCACAGGGCATTTGCTGCCATCCACAAGTCAGTATAGAGGCGAAGTGCTGGCCATTTCTCTCATTCAGTAGTATCTACACCCTATCCCAGTGCAGTCTGGATCAGTCCAAGGCAAATAGTGGGGCTGTGCTTCCAGCCCTGAGGCAGTCAGTTCCAGGTGTACTGGACACCCTCCAGGTGACAGCAAACTGTGGCAGACACTCTGCTTCTAAAGGAATTGAGAAAAACACATTAAGCAATATTAATGGTGGCACCACTTTGCTGCCTTGGACTCCAGTTCCTACTGAAGTTCCAGCATGTCCGGCACAGCAGTGCTCAGTGGTGGAGTGACTTCCTTTGGACCACAATAATTCTGTCAGTCACCACTGGACTTACACACTGGCCATACAGGGCTATTAAAGGGTGAGTGAGTCTTGCTGACCACTCCCTGGTGCTGCAGTTCATGAATCATCTAATGGATGATTCATGAACTGCAGAGTCCCGGTTGGTGTGGTACTGCCAACAGTACACTGCTGTGGTAGTGATCATTACCTGTTATTCTTCGACCCTCAGCAGTCCCACAGTGGAAGGGTCCTCTGAGAGATCAGGCAAGGTATTCAGTTATTTAATATCCTCTGTCTCTACAGCAGTGTGATTGGCTGACCCTGGCTGAATGTCAGGCACCCACCAAAGCCTCTCTATCACTCCCCTCTGCAGCTGGGCAGGGGAGAGAAAATCCAGCAAAGGGTTCATGAGTTGAGATAAGGACCAGGAGAGATCATTCACCAAACACCAAATCATGGGCAAAACATGCTCAAATTACAGATATTAATTGAATTTATTACTAACAAAATCAGAGCAGGATACTGTGAAGTAAAGTAAGATCTTGAAGAACACCTTTCCCCCACCCCTCCCTCCATCCGAGCTCTACCCTTTAGTGGCTCACTGGGAGATAAGGAATGGGGGTTATGGTCAGTTCATTACACATTGTTTCTCCTGCTGCTTAGGGAGAGGAGTCCTTCTGCTATTTCTACATGCGGTCCCTCTCACAGGAGATAGTTCTCCACAAACTTCTCAGAGGTGAGTCTATCCCATGGGCAACAGTCCTCCCCACACTGCTGCAGTGTGGGTCACTCTTGCATGGGGCTCAGTCCTTCAAGGACAGGTTGCTACAGCATGGGACCAAACCAAACCAAAATGTAATTAGTACAGTTTTTTCACTTTCCTTCGAGCCTCACGTTGGGTGCCAATTAATATCTGTCCCGGTCTGGAGACAAATTTGGAGGAACAGCCGAATTTGAACGTTCTCTGATACAGGTTACAGCCGCCCCTCCCCCATCAGGTTCGGGAAAGAAATATTTCCTTGGAGGAAAGTGAAAGAGGAATAAAAACTATTTATTTAACACAGGAAAAGAATAATAATGCTAAATAATAAAACCTCTTGCTGTGGAGAGAAAATCTGGGAAGATTTTAGAGTCCTTCTTTGGGTGTGATCTCTCTCTCTCCTCTTCGGAGTGGGGTCAGCCTGGGCCCACCATGGGGGCCTCGGTTGGAAGCCCTCCTGATGTGTTCTGATGTTGCTGAAACAGTCCAGAAGAGAAGAAGAGAAAAAACCAAAGTCCCAGAACAAAGTTTAACTCCCCGTCTCTCTCCAAAGAAACAGAGCCCAAAAAGCTGGCTGAAGAAACCAGAAGGGTGCTTCCTCCGCCCTGCCGCAGCCATCTCCCTGCAGCCGCCGAGCGCAAAAAAAGTAGTGACCTTGAGATATAGAACTGTTTTGAAAAAGTTTGTCTGACTTTTTCTTTCTCTCCCCTCTCGGGCTCAGTTTAAAGGCACAGAAAGGCACAAAATTCATGCCTGGGTGATATGGGATAGTCACCCCAAGACAGTCCCCTATGGAGTCACAAGTCCTACCAGGAAACCTGCTCCAGCATGGACTCCTCTCTTCACGGGTCTGCAGATTCCTGCCAGATACCCTGCTCCAGCACAGGCCTCCCACAGGATAGCAGCCTCTTTTGGGCATCCACCTGCTCCAGCATGGGTCTTCTCCATGGGCTGCAGGTGGATCTCTGCAGCCCCATGGATCTCCAAAGGCTGGAGGGGCACAGCTGCTTCACCATGGTCTTCACCAGGGGCTGCATCTCACGAGCTGCTCAGCTAGGGCACCTGGAGTACTTCCTCCCTTCTCCTTCTCCACTGACCTTGGTGTCTGCAGAGTTGTTCCTCTCACACACTCTCACTCCATTCTTCTCTGCAATTACAATTGTGCAATACTTTTCTTTCTTTTCTTCTTCTTCTTAATATGTTATCACTGAGGCACTACCACCATTTCTAACTGGCCCAGCCTTGGCCAGCAGCACATTCATATTTGGATCTGCCAGGGATCAGCTCTGCCAGACACTGAGGAAGCTTCTAGCAGCTTCTCACAGATGACACCCCTATAGCCCCTGCTTCCAAAAGCAGGCCATGCAAACCCAATACAAGCAGCTATCCCAAAAGTCCAATGATGCCCTTTTGAGTCCTTGAAATATCCTCTCCTGAGGTAATCTACGCCCAGGATGCACAGGGCCTCTGGGACAGTCACAATGGGGTGTTTTTGCCATTCATTCATAGCCAGGGTCACTTCAGCTTCCAGTACAGTCAGCTGTTGGGATCCCCCTGTCACCCCGGAAATAGAGATGGATTCTGCCCTACATATCTTGATGGCATCAGGGTACACTGTGCAGCTGTGTCAACTAAAGATTTAGGTTCTTGTGGGTCTGATGTGCCAGGCCATTGGATCCACACAGTCCAGTAGATTCAACTGTCCCTTTCTTCCACCTGGCTGGAAACAGGGCCTCTAGTTCTGTCATACCACTCATTACTATTTCTTGTAAATATGAACTGAAGATCCTTTCAAGAGGATTGGAAGTAACATCAGCCTTTCTATTTTGTCTGAGGACTTGCTCACTTGAAACTGGAGCTGCATTTACCCTTGAAGAATTTCCTGAGGTGGTTGTTCTTCCTCTCAACTCATGTATCCGTGCTGCCAGGGCAGAGGTGGGGTTTCCATCCCACTTCCTCATGTCCTCTCTGTGGCCACACAGCAAATACCACAGGTTACCTTGTGGTTTGTATTCTCTCTCTTGAGCAGGGGGCTGCTTGCTCTCAATAGCAGAGACTCTGGTCCATACTGGAGGGGCATGGGACATTTCCTCTTTAATCTGCTGAAGACTTTTGAGTCTGTCCATAGTCTTGGACAGTCTTTCCAGACAAGGTGCAGGTCAGCAGGGAGGAAAAAAGATGATCATCATATTGCTGGAGCCAGGTAGCCACCTGAAGCACTTTTTTGTTTTCCTTCTTTCATGGACATCAATGCCAATGAGTTGGTGCACGATGATGATGAGCTCCGTACAAATTTCTGCCACATGGATTGTGCACACTGGACCTCATCTGGATCTACAAGGGACTGCTCGTTAATTGAATCCCTATAGATTACCTCCAGCAGAGCTAATTCTCTCAGGTACTGGATACCTTTCTCCATGGTGTCCCACCTGCCTGGGTGCACTACTAGATCATCCTTGAGAGAGTACCTTTCTCTCACACTTGACAGGAGTCACCTCCAGAGGCTGAGAGTTTCTGTCCTCTTCCAAAACCCCTTGGCAATGCAGACATCCTGGGACACGTATCCCAGTTGCTTGGCTCTGCTTCCATCTAGTTTCATATTGTGATATTGCAGCACTGGAGCAGCCAGGTCAGCAAGGGCTCACCCAGCTGGTGGCTGAAATCTTCTTGCAAACCTTGCAACTCACCCGGGGATAGGGATAGGTGATTATCTCTGGCCCTGCCTCTTCCTCCTGTTCTATCGGCATGGGCTGTTCCTGCAGTTCAGCTGCAGTCTGAGTGGCACAATGGCTGTTGGTCTGATTTCCCCCTCTTACCCCTGAGGTGTCTAGTATCGAGCAGTAGCCAATAAATGGGAGCCAAAGCCAGCACAGTGCATAACTTCTTGCCTCTCTGGGACTGCCACAGCACTTTTCTCTCAAATACTCTGCCACTTCATCAGAGTCCTGCAGTTGTTCAGAACTGAACTTCAAAACCATTGAAGCAGAACAGAGCTCCAAATACCGGCCCATTTTCTCCCACATTCCATGCCACTCATGACTATACACTCAGTGCAGATGACCTTCTTAAAAGTAGACATGGTGTAGACTGAGGAGACCTGGCAGACCTAGCAGCACAACTGTGCTTTCCTTAACATCCAAAGGGAATTCAAAATTCTCAAAAGCTGGTGTACCAGGTGTGAAGGAGCAAAAGAGGGTGAAAAGGTGGGGAAAATCATCCTTCCCTGTTCGCCTCACAGGCTGGGTATGATAACTAAAGAATTCCCAGAGGATGCACCCAAGGCCAGGGTAGGAGAGCAACACTAAACACACATCCCAAATGACCTTCCTTGCCCTTGATGTTACCATGTCATGAACTGATACCACACACTAGAGCAACAAAGCCATCCTGATCCCTTTCTCTGCTCTGAAAAAGAGCACTGCGGTGGACACACAGTGCACACACAGAAGTATATACAGGGTTAGGTACCAGAGCCCTGTCAACAGATCATGTTGTGAGCAGTGTTTCTGTACCTAATAAAACAAATGCTTAGGCCAAATTTGTTTCAAACCTACTCTGGTCAGATCTATTGTTATTTGAACACTTCAACCCTATGCTGGGCACCAAATAAGGTGGTTGTGGTTTAGGAATGGTGTTCCCTAATTTAGTGCTCCCACTGAATCACTTCAAACCAAGCACCTTTCGCTCACTCAGCCCTCCCCCTGCTGTGAGATGGAGAGGAGAATTGGAGGCACAAAAGGTAAAGATTATCGGTTGAGGTAAGAACAATATACTAGAAACAGCAATTAAATAAGAAACTAACAGTAACAGCAACAATATTAATAACAAGATGTACAAGAAATGATTCGCATGCAAAAAAGCTCATCACATAGCAATCTGCCATACATTAATCACCTCCACGCTACCCTCAATGGGAAGAGACTCCCTTCCCCTGCCTATGGCAGTGATGCGGGGTGGTAGAGAATAACCACTTGGCTACTGCAAAAATTACCCCTATCCTGTCTGTAGCCAGGACATAAGTACAGTGGACTATATATACTGGAGTACACTCAATCTAAAATGTGTTAGGTATTTTCAAGTTGGCAAGAGAAGGTCTTGTTTCAATAGAAAGTATCTGCTTGCTTACCCCATACTCCACATCCAGGAGTAGCTTCCTAGTCAGCCTCTCACTCAAACCTTCAAAGCAGCCAACAGATCAAATCAGACTTATCTTAAGGACTGAACTCATAAGAAACCTTTACTGCTCTCACTCAAAGTGCACCAGCAAATTCATGATGAAGCCCAGAAAAGACAAAGTATTTTGGTTGTGAATATTTGATTACATAGAAACTGTAAGGGGATAGCAAAACTGACTAAATAATCTTAAAAGGTATCTGTATCGCTTCCTTTCAGAAAAAAAGCTTTTCACCATAGCATAAGTGACATACCACCTACAAAACCACCTTTCTCCTCAGTGTCTACAGCCTATTCTTCTTTACAGCAAAATTTGTGAAATGTAGGTTAAATTTTAAGTTTCCCACTCTTTTTTATGCCGAACTCTATTTAATTAATTAATTGCCTTCTCAACTTCTATTCTTACACTTGACTTCTTTTATGTTCCTGCTTTTCAGTCAATTTTCCAAAGAAAACGAGGCTTATGCAACCATTGCTAGGGTATTTGTTTTTCTCCAAACTGTCTCAGGCATACCCTCTTCCCAATTCAAACAAGTTTTACAGAGGGGTAAAAAACTCAGAGATAATTTAATTGTAAAAGGTTTCAGTAAAATAGTTGCATAAATGAAAAAGAAAATCCCTGCAACTGTCTCTGCTGAACCTAGCCAAATTTTGTAATCCAATATAAGAGACAAAGTCTTAAAAAACTAGGTATTCCTAATTAAAGATGCAATCATACTGTGATGCTCGAAAACACGGAAAGTGATCACCATTGATCCTTAAATGCCAGAGGCAAGATGAGTTTCGTAGTCCATGAAGATGAACAGCTAATATCAGTCCTCCTGGAGTGATCACGATAGGATACACAGCTGTGTCTTGATTTCAGCATTCAGTGATAACAGCCAGTACCTTCTGTGTAGACAACCCTTACTCTGATTTTTGCTATCTGGAGGTCTTGGAAAGAAGGGAAAGAAAGTCAGTCTCCGAAGACTTTTTTACAAAAAAGTATGCTGCATGAAAATGTCAGCGAGAAAGGAGCACAATGCGACTTATGGTAAAGGCACCTACTTGTTAGGGTCAGCAGTCATCTACATAATGATTTGGAAAACACCTTACCAAAAATGAGGACATATCTCTAAAAGGCTCCCTATTGTCCAACTGCAGGAAATAAATGGATTGTCCTGGGACATCTGAATTGCACACAACATGCTTGCCATTTGGCAGATGAATAACGTGAAATTTTTAAAATAGGAAATAGCTGTGAGAGGCTAAATCAGAAAAGGCAAATGGAAGGAGACTGTGGGACACTTTGGGACCATTTATACTTGTCCTGGGTTGATGCTGGCTGGAAGCCAGGCACCTACCAAAGCCACTCACTTCCTCCCCTCTGCAGCTGGACAGCAGAGAGAAAATCTAATAAAGAGTTCATGGGCTGAGATAAAGACAGGGAGAGATTGCTCTTCAAATACCATCATGGGCAAAACAGGCTCTAATTAGAGATATGAACTAAGTTTATTATTCACAAAATCAGAGTAGGACAATGAGAAGTAAAATAAACCCTTAAAAATACCTTCCCTCCACCCCTCCCTCCTTCCCAGCTCTATCTCCTACCTCAGCAGTGCAAGTACACAGGGAGTGGGGGTTATGGTCAGTTCACCACCTGTTATTTCTTCCGCTGCTCATAAGGACAACTTGTTCCCCTTCTGCACCATGGGGTCTCTCCCACAGGAGACAGTTCTCCATGAATTTTTCTGATGTGAGTCCATCTCATAAGCAACAGCTCCCTGTGAACTGCTGCAACGTGAGTCCATCCCACAGGCAGCTGTCTCCCCCAGACTGCTGCAGCATGGGTCACTCTTCCACAGGGTGGAGTCCTTCAAGGACAGGCTGCTCCAGCCTGGGAGCAGGGCCTCTCTCTCCACTGATCTCCCATGGGGTCACAGCCTCCTCTAAGGCATCCACCCACTCCAGTATGGGGCTCCTCCCTGGGCTGCAGGTGGATCTCTGCATCCCTGTAGACCTCCATGGGCTGCAGGGACACAGCTGCTTCCCCCATGGTCCTCACCACAGCCTGCAGATGAATTTCAGCTCCAACGCCTGGAGCACTTCTCCCCCTCCTTCTCCACTGACCTTGGTGTCTGCAGAGTTGTTCCTCTCACATGTTCTCACTGCACTCTTCTCTAACTGCAATAACAACTTTTGTTTTTCTTTCTTCTTAAATATGTTATCACAGAGGCCTTACCACCATTTCTAATTGGCCCAGCCTTTGCACATTCATCTTTGGAGCCACCAGGGATTGGCTCTGCCAGACACTGAGGAAGCTTCTAGCAGCTTCTCACAGAAGCCACCCCTGTAGCTCCCACCCGCTTCCAAAAGCAAGCCATGCAAACCCAAAACATACTACACAAGTGTGTTTGACGTAATTTTAAGTACTGATAAATAATGTGTGCCACATCCAGGAGCATCCGGTTGACTGGTCTCCTCCTTGTACCATGGCAAACAAGGCTATTTGTGGTTCTTCAACTTACTCAATGTTTAAGTAACCTGAGCTGCAAGCTCTGTACTCAAAACACAACATGAATGACCAGCGGCATTGGGAAGACCTCAGCACATCCAGGACAGCGGTTTAAAACAACCCTGAAAGGCATTTCCTGACAAATCTCTTTGAAAATATCAGCTATTGCACTCAGAATGGTCTGCTGACAGAAACAACAAGAATCTTGTAAGAGCAGAGTCCCAGGAAGAATTTCAGGACTCAGATTATTATTAAACACAGAGCTTTGGCTTTATCAGGCACTTTTGAAAGCTCACTCAGAATAAGAAGCCGAGTGGCACATAGTATACTAGTCAGAAAGATACTTCTCCAGCGAATCTCAAAACCATGTCAACCTTCTATGTCTTTGTTTCTGAAGAAGTTCTCAAACCATTTACTTGCACATTTCTGCCTCATATTGCACCAGAAATTATTCAGAAACACGATGCAGAAGAAGGGAGAAAAAAAAAATATGAAGAAAAAAGTCAAGAAAATGATATGAAGATATGTATGGATTCTTCTTGAAAATAATAAGTAAGTTAAATGCCAAAACCACAAGCAACATGAAACTTGTGGCTTGAGAACAACATCACTGTTTTTACATAACTGAGAGAAATGGAAGCAATGCCAGCTGCACAGTGGCCTAAATATTAACAGAGAAAGCATGAGAAATTGGAGGGCATAACTGCAAGCAATATTGCCTTTCATTATTGCCCTCCAGGTCTTACCCACAAGAATTCTACCTCCGTCACCTGACAACCAAAAACCCAGCCGAAAACCTGGTTTGCTTAGTAAGAACTGTTGCCTCAAAGACTTCTACCTAGTCATCACTGAGATTGAAAGATACGTGACAAATAACACAAGCAAAAAGAATTAACTAGTTAAGGCCTATGTATTCTTTCTTATAGAAATTCCTGTGCTAAGTTAGATAACTTATGAAAATAAAATGTCACTCTGTGACAAAGATTGTTTATCATTTCCTAGATGGTTAAAATGAATAATCATGTTACAATTCTAAAAATTGCCAAATGACATGCTAATTCTTGGCATACAAGTAAGATCTTAAAAGGAATGTAAGAGATTTTTAGGTTTGTAATACTTCTTAGTTTAACTAATTAATAGAAAGTTTCTAATTACCAAACCAGAAAAATATTTTTTCACTTTTACTTGGAGAGTTCATTATTAAACCATTGCTTAGGCCTTAACTCAGATATTTGTAATTAACAAGTATGCAAGATGGGAAAGGGAGAATGTGAGAAAGCAAAGAAAACAGGAAGAGAGTTTGCCATGGTTTAGGAATGGTACTTCCCAAGTCAGTGCCCCCACTGGGATTCTCCAAAACCACATTGCCACTCACAGTTGTTTCCCCCATTTTTTCCCTCCCCTTCCCCATTGCAGTGGGATGGAGTTGAGAATTGGAGCAACAGAAGGCAAGGATCATGGGTTCAGAGAAGAACAATTTACTGGGAAGAGCAATGAGATAAGAAAACAAACAGTAACAGCAACAATACTAAAAACAGAAGTGTACAAAAGTGAGGGTGATCTACATGCAAAAGGCTCACTGCTGAGCCCAGTCTAACTGCAGCTATGTTTTCTCAACCAGAAGGAACTCCTCCCTGGAAAAGAGAGTCCACTTCCCTGACCCCTGGCATTGACTTGAGGTGGTATACAATAACCCTGGGGCCTTGGCCATGCTGCCCCACAGCTACTGCAAAAAATGAACCTTTTCCTGGTTGAAAATATCCTTCTGACTTGCTCATGTTGCTGTCATTTTTTCCCCTTTTAATTAACAAAATTCTTAAAACCTACATTTAAATCATAGTGTAAATGCTATACTTTGTCATCTTCAATTACATTGAATCCAGTATTGATTATATTGGGAATGTTTTATCTAATACTTGGCGCATCAAATAAGCTTGAATATTCCAATTTCATTCTCTATCAATTTTTTCAATTCCCACTTTTTTCAGAAAAGATAAAAGTCAGGCACTGAGAGATATTCTTCAAACAGGGGAATTTTTCTTCAAAACTCCTATATTACATAAGAAATAGTGTACTTCTGTAAAAAAATGCCATGCAATAAACATTTCACAAAAAAACATTATGCCAATTTTTTTTTTAAATAAACATGTTAGAAATAAAATGTCAATGCTTTCTCTCTTCATAACCAAGTGTTGCCAGACTGTCACAAGTATCCAATTACACTAGTTGTTGGCATTCCCCAGAGTTATGGAGTCTTTTAAATTATACTATGTTTTTCACTGGCTGTATTCCTCAAATTCAGCTGCCACTCTATTGAATACAGCAGGCTAAACAATCAAGCAAATCTTCAAACCTCAGTTTTCTTGCCTAGAATTGCATTCTCAATTACCACAAACCATGATTACCCAGGCTTATGTATTATCCACAGTATAGGTAAGTACAACAGACAATGACTGCTATGGTATAAAAGAGAGTAATTTTTATAGATAGCTCATCATGAGAAATTAAGCTGGATGTTTCTGTGCTGGACTTCCAAATACCAAAAGTGCATTCAGACGTAATATGGGCACAACATTTATTACGGAAAAAGTAAGAATACAGAAAAATTAGACAAATTACATAAATTGCAACTTTAAAAAATGAATACATAGCTTTTAGAAAGGTGATTACATAGACTAAACTTAGTAATAGTTTACAAACACACACTTTCTTAAACTTACATAGTTTCACTTTCTTGAACCGGGTAAATGTAAGACTCAAAGAAATAAATTTTTGCAGCACTAATTGAGTTTTTAAAAATTCTTTTATAAAGGTATCTGTGTTATGTTCATGTTCCTGTCAGATAATTTTAAATAGATGACTAGAACAAATAGCTAGTATTTCTACATTGCAATAGCTGCTGAGTGACTGAGTCTCAAGATTTTTCACAGATGATCATATACTCTTGTACTCAATCAACCATAACTGGAATGATTGTTCCACAAAGGAAGACAACACTATTCTACATGTAAGTTACCTTGGCTTCCTAGATCACTGAGTAGTTCACAGTCAATAGCTTTTCAACCTATGGGCCTATTTCAGCTTTGGAAAGCAGTGCAGTAAGTCACATTCTAAAATGGAATACTCTGAAGAACACAGTAGTAGAAAAGACAGCTCTTGACAAACATTACTAAAACTTACCTTATTTACCATAGCATTAGAAAACATTAAGGTTGGAAAAGACCTCCCAGATCACTGAGTCCAATCTTTGACTGAACAGCACCGTGTCAACTAAACCACAGCACTAAGTGCCAAGCTCAGTCCTTTCTTGAACACTTCCAGGGATGGTTACTCTACCACTTCCCTGAGCAGCCCATCCTAATATTTACAACCCTTTCAGTGAAGAAATTCTTCCTAATGTCCAAACTGAACCTCCCCTGACACAGCTTGAGGCTATTTGCTCTTGTCCTGTCATTAACTGACTGGGAGAAGAGACCAACCCCACCTGGCTACACCCTCCTTTCTGGCAGTTGTAGAGAGTGATAAGGTCTCCCACAAGCCTCCTTTTCTCCAGGCTAAACAATCCCAGCTCCCTCAGCTGCTTCTCATACGATCCTACTCTCTAGACCCTTCACAAGCTCTGTTGCCCTTCTTGGACACACATTCCCACACCTCAATGTCCTTCCTGAAGTAGAGGGTCCAGAATTGAACACAGGACTTGAGGTGTGGCAGCACCGCTGTACAGGGGGACAATCACTGCCCTGGTCCTGCTGGCCACACTATTTCTGATAAAGACCAGGATGCCATTGGCCTTCTTGGCCACCTGGGCACACTCTGGCTCATGTTCAGCAGCTGTCAATCAGCACCCCAGGTCCTTTTCTCCTGGGCCGCTTTCCAGCCACTCTTCCCCCAGCCTGTAGTCCTGCATGGGGTTGGTGTGATCCAAGTGCAGGAACCAGCACTGGCCTTACTGAAGCTCACACCACCGGCCTCGGCCCACTGACCCGGCCTGTCCAGATCACTCTGCAGAGCCTGCCTACGCTCCAGCAGATCTACGCTCCTGCCCAATTTAGTGTTGCCTGCAAACTTGCTGAGGGTACGCTCAATCCCCTCACCCACACCATCAATAAAGACATGAAGCAGGACTGGAGCCAGTACGGAGCCTTGGGGAATCCCAGCAGTGTCCGACCACCAACTGCAGCACCATTCACCACCACGCTCGGGGCCCAGCCATCCGGCCAGTTCTTAACCCACAGAAGAGTGCACCTGCCCAAGCCATGGGCTGCCAGCTTCTCCAGGAGAATGCTGTGGGAGACAGTGTCAAAGGCTTTTCTGAAGTCCAGGTACACAAGATCCGCAGCCTTTCCTCATTCATTCAGCAGGTCACCTGGTCACAGAATGAGATCAAGTTGGTCAAACAGGACCTGCCTTTTCTAAACCCATGCTGGCTGGGCCTGATCCCCTGGTAGTCTTGTACGTGGGATGTGACTGCACTCAATATCATCGGTTACAGAACCCTCCCTGGCACTGAGGTCAGGTTGACAGGCCTGTAGTTCCCTGAATCCTCCTTCCAACCCTTTCTGCAGTCATGTTGGCCAACCTCCAGTTGTCTGGGACCTCGTCAGTAACCAGGACTGATGATAAATGATGGAGAGTGGCTTGGCAAGCTCTCCTGCCAGATGTCTCAGTACCATTCGGTGAATCCCATCCATCCCCACAGACCTGTGAGTGCCTAAGTACCACAGCATGTCACTACTTCCTCCTGCATTGCAGAGGGTCTCTCCTGCTCCCTGTCCCTGCCTATCAGTGCACAGGACTGGTTGTCCTGAGGACAACAGGTCGTTGTGTTAAAGACTGATGCAGAGAAGGCATTAAGTACCTCAGCCTTTTCTCATCCTTGCTGACAATGCCCCCCCCCGCCCCCCCCCGAAAAAAGGATCATCCACCTGGTCATACCACATGCAGGTGTTGTCTCTTTGCTGCCCTCTGGTACTAAAGCCAGGCTTTAACACTCTCTGCAAACCGAGATCTGGACAGCTGCATACTTCTGAGAGAGCTCTCTGGGTCACCATGCTCCTTCTAGCAACAGCTTTCAACCATATGGAATCCACTGTTGGGCCTGTTCTAGTTGGGTGGGCAAAAACCACCAGATGAGCTGGGGGGTGCCTGTGCCCTCCTACATGCCCTGCTCACACAAGCTGCTGTGAGAACTGCTGCGCCTCACCTTGACTGATGTGCATATACCCTCGGTTGAAGTAACCGTATTTTTTAATATCACATATGTTGTCCTCCTTCTTACAAATTACATATATTGTCCTCTTTCTTAAAAATTCTACTGTTGATCTTGACTCAAGTTTTAGACATTCATTTCTCAGACATAACTTCAATCACACATAGTTTCAGGCTGCTACTCCCTTCTTATTATGCAAGTCCTCATGCTTGCATTATTACAATGGTCACAACAGGTGCCAGAAAATAACTCTAATTCTTTCTTGTTTAACTTGTTAAAAAGATATAACTAGTGAATCTGGATGTTATTCATGCTACTGCAGATGAACATAATTTAGTAACAGAATCCCTTTCTTTGGATATTAGTTTTAAGAGCTACTCAGCATCTAAAAATATCTCAGTTTAAAATCACTCAGTATTTTCTCAAAAACCTTGTAACAGATATAGGAGTCCCTGGTAGATGAATAAGATAAAGATCCTCTATAGTAAAAAAATAATTATGGGACAGTAACAATTAGTAGAGAAAATGTTACTCCGTTTCATTTATGTAACTTCTGAAATGCAGACATTTATTTCACTTTGACATCCTACAAAGATGTTTTAAAACTACTGAAAATGCTTATTTAGTATAATGCCCTTACTTTAATGGTTTTTTTTTTGCTTACATTATTTTACTATTCCAACAAGCTTTCAACAGCTGGTACCAGAAACAGGCAGAAGGTTAATGTGTTACTTTACCAAAATACAGCATTACTTTCTAGCTGCAGTGGTTTTGGGAACAAAAGACATCACATATTACCAAAACAAACCATCCCTCTACATAAAACACTGACAGAAATGTGAAGAAGAGATTATCCCTTAGAAATTAAGAACTGTTTAATCACCCTGTGAACTAGTTTCTGGTGACCATGGCTTTCATAGAGGCCCACCAAAATCCTTTGGTATCCTTCATTTCTCAAGAGATGTCTTTAGGAAAAGATTCCAAGCCCTTTCCCTGACATTTGTACGAATTAGTCTTTGAGGGGAGGATGGAAAGAGAACTCCTGCTAATCACAAACACTGGTGCTACATTGTTTCTTTAAAAAAAATTATAGAGACATGCCTTTGCAACAACTGAAAGCTCTGCCCTAAACATTAATTATACAAGGAAAGGGATCTGAGCTGAATTACACATCTCACTAAGAAATGAAATGTTAAATTACATCTTCACAGACTAACTTATGCCAAAATGTAAATATGTGCACTACACCTGCAGTAAAAATACTATATTGTATAAATTGTGAAATGCATTTCTGTTGTTTACAATAAGAATAAAACTCAGTACAGCCATTACACGCTAATATGAACAAGCAATGAGAAATCTGAAATTAACTCTGGAACTATACAAAATAATCAATACACACTGTTGCCAGGCGTATCTCCTCTGATCTGTCATGTTTTGAATCTCTAAACAATTATCTTACTTTTTGTACTTAAAACACTACAAATACTGAAATGCTAGGTTTTGAATTTATTATTTTCCTCTCCTTGCTCTTCAGATGAATTCCACAGATGATAGACAGTAGAAAATGTAGCTTGATTCAATTAATCTCCCCTTGATGAAAACTAGACACCAGGAGACAGAGATGGATTCCAGCATAACAGGGATATTATCAAAATTATGGGAATTGAGCTAAATAACATGGTAAAATCTGCATATTCAGGAAATGCAGCTCTCCCACAACCCTAACTAACGTAGAGTAAGTTTAACTAAGTTTAACTGTGAACTGAATTTTAAATGTTCTTCTGTTTTAGAATACCATAATTTGTGATAATTTTTTATTTCTGCACTTGGAAGTAAGTCTGTACACTAAGTATCTAAAGAACACCGCTGAATCATAGAATCTCCTGAGTTGGAAGGGACCCACTAGATTCATCAAAGTCCAACTTTTGGCCCTGCAAAAGAAACTCCAAGAGTCATACCATGTGCCTGAGAATGCTCTCCAAACACTTCTTGAACTCAGACAGGCTCAGTGTGGTAACCACTTCTCTGAGCAGCCCGTTCCAGTGCCCAACCATCCTCTGACTGCAAAACCTTTTCCTGATGTGTAAACTAAACCTTCCCCGACTGAGCTTCATGCCATTTCTTGAGTCTTGTCAGTGGTCACCACAGAGAAGAGATCAGCACCTGTTCCTCTGCTTCTCCTCATGAGGATGTTTAAGACTGCAATGAGGGGTCCCCTCAGTCTCCTCTTCTCCAGGCTGAACAAACCAAGTGACCTCAGCTGCTCCTCATAAGGCTTCCCTTCCAAACCCTTTACCGTCTTCGTAACACTCCTTTGGACACTCTCCAATTGGGTTAATGTCTTTCTTATATTGTGGTGCCCACAGGGGCATAATTTATTCAAGGTGAGGCCCAATCGTGCAGAGCAGAGCGGGACAATCAACTCTCTTGACCACGTGGTGATGCTGGGCCTGTTTGCCCTCCTGACTGTCAAGGCACATTGTCAACTCATATTCAACGTTCCATTGACCAGGCCCCCCTGGTCCCTTTCTGCAGCACTGCTGTCCAGCCTCTCACTCCCTGGTCTATGCACACATCCAGGGTTGCCCCATCCCACGTGCAGAATCCAGCACTTGACCTTGTTAAACTTCACACAATTGGTGAGTGACCATCTTTCTAACTTGGTGAGGTCTCTCTGCAGGGCCTCTCTGCCCTCAAGGGAGACAACAGTAGTGTCATCACTAGACTTACTTTCGAGTCCTGCATCCAAGTTGTTAATGAATATGTTGAAGAGAACTGGGCTGAGGATGGAGCCCCACAGAACCCCGCTTGTGACTGGACACCAGTCTGATGTCACCCCATTCACCATAACCCTTTGCAGCTGACTCATGAGCCAATTGCTCACCCACTGCAGAACATGGTTATTCAGCCGTAAGTCACACATTTTGTCCAGAAGGATACTCTGAGAGGCCATATCAAAAGCTTTGCTGAAATCCAAAAAGATTACATCAGCTGGCTTTCCTGGGTCAATGTAGGCAGGTTACTCTGTGATGGCATGGATACAGAAGTAAATTTGAAGATACATAGATGACATTTACTTCCCTGTAAGACTGTCTTTTACAAACATTTTCTTATTTTAGGGTGGCTGCCTGTGTTTCACATTTCCCCATCCAGCCCACATCAGGGTCTGGAACTTGCCTCTTACATCGGGTTCTGAGTTACCTGAGTACCTCCTCTACCAGTGTCCCCACTGTGTTTTCCACACCACCATCTCTTCATGTGACAGTCCTTATTTTGCAAGTCTGCAAACAACTCTGTGCAACCTCTTTTCCCTCAGTCATTCTGCTCCCTTATCCCTTTTGTTCTGCTAGATGAATTACTCGGGATGCTAATATGCTTCTCTCTACTGTAAGATAGGTGAAGATGAGATGCTGGCATGGCTTAACTGTTCAAATGTTGCATGACATTGTTTGAAAGATATGAAGCTATGGCTATGCTAAATAACAGCAAAGGCTTTCATGTGTCACCTGTTTTCTTTTGAGTTCCCTAATTTCCTATAAAATCATAAGACTCTACACTAAAAACTCCCAAAATACAATTTTTCACAAAGTTCCCATACTGGCAAACAAAAAAGGAGACCAAACAGAAATGACAGCACTCCTCAAACTTGACTAATCAGATGTCTTACTTCTGCATGAACTAGTCTATTCAAAAATTGAAAGTTTACCTATACAACTAAGAGATTAAGAAAGGATTAAGATTGAATAATACATTGTATATTCACTAGACACCAAAAGATGCATACAGTTGGCAGTTAATGTATCTTCAGCAATTAAAAATTCAGCTATATGAATATTGCAATAATTTAAGTTTTTAAATTATTTACCTCAAAGTGGCAGAAAATATCACTATTTAAAAAAAGCATACAAGATGCAAGTCATGAAAAATTGATGTGAAATAGCAATGTAAGACTTGAGCTCACTTTAAGCAAAACTATTAATGCAAAAAAATTCCTACCAAATTCAAGTCAACGCAAAAAGAAATTTCATGACCCATTCCACCAATTCTTAATTTTCAGTTTTATTCTCTCTGAAGTATACTAGCAACCTGTATAATCTCAAAAAAAAAAAAAAAAAGAGAGAGAGAAATGAAATCACATAGGAAAAAATTAAGTTCTTTCTGAACCACTCCCTTTTTCCTTCTGTTTGCTCCTCTAATCTTCCCAGTGAAAATAAATGTCGGATGGCTTTCTCTTAAGTCAGAAAAATAATCTCTAACTGCATTTTACTGTATTCGCTGGTTAATATATCTCCACAGTGAACCTAACATTTAGAATCTATCATATCAACATAGTCATCATGATCCAAGCTGCAAATAATAGAGAGTGTCACTGTCAATTTTGCTTTCTCCACACTTCCTTCCCTTCACTTCATCTGATTTTAATAATCCCTGTCAAACCACAAACAGTCCAAATTACCTTCTTGACACAGAAGCTTTCAAGGAAGAGACAGAATCTCAACTTTCATTTAGTGACTACAAAAGCAAGCTGTCCAATTGGACAAATATTATTCTCACTCTCGACAATCTCTGTAGTAAAGCACACTTTTTAATTTTCACTGAAGCTGCCAAGGGTTTCAGATAAGCTTCTTGTTTAGCATAGATTGACTCACAGGATGAGCAAACCAACAACTGTAATTGTGTTTTAAAAAGCCAGCAGTTTTGAGGAAAAAAAAAAATTGCTTGCATGAAATGACAATCGCATGTCATCAGCTAACTGAGTTAAGAAGAAGATTATACAAATAATTTCAATTTAGTAGATCTCATAGGATGTTGCAAGATCATTTTACATTTCTAAGATTGACCAAATGGTTGTTCCTAACAGTGTAATATGAATCAGAATATCAAGGAGGACAGATTTATATTCAATGACACCGGCAACAGTCTAAAAAAGGTTAGCATTTGACAACAGGAAATATGTTCAAGGCAAATAAATTCTGCAGAAGGATGTCATCTGTAATCATTTTCCACTCTGTTGGCTTGTCCTCAAAGTAAGCTCAAGAACATAACACTCTGCTTCACCTGAACCAATTTAAAAGTAATTGATTTCTCTGATGAGGCCCAGTATGGTATAATTAGCATTATATTTTAAGTTTATGTGATTAATCAAAGCATAATAAATTTTAATATAAAATACTTTCTTCACCAGTCTCTAATCATCTGAAAGTCTATTGCTTTCAGTATTTTAACTGAAAGTTGCACTCAGGTTTTGAAATGCTACTAGCTATGAAAAAAGAAAACATAATAATCAAGATGCTTCCCATCAGAAGACTCATGTGAAATATTTGTTCAAATACCTCAGATGATTGTCCCATGCATGGACTTAATTTAAGCCTAATCAAAGCCATTTAAAAAGATTCTTTAGGAATTAGTCAGTATATACCAAAACAGACCATCTTTGACAAATCTATAAAATCACAACAAAATGCAGAGACATATGCATAGATGGTGTTTAAAGTTCCACAGCAAGAGAATTTTGCTTTCTACTAATACAGAATCCTTATAGTGCTCTTTTAACAGTTTGGGCTGGTAACTGGCTCTTCATGATGACTCACTCATCTTCATGGCCAGGCATCTTCCTGCTTGCCTTTTAATTCTGTTTTCCTTCCTAGTGAAGAGTAAGAGTTTCAGTAGCTTTTTGTTTTCCTTTAGCACAGCTAGTTAAAGCACAATCTTGATACTCAGCAGTATACTGATTCTGCCACAGGTCTGCATCGGATTGATCTGTATATTTTATTCTAAAAAAAGTATCTGATCAAAAGATCACTTAAAGGAGGGAAAAAAATGTAAGTAACACACAGACCAATGGTATTGTCAGTTTTAATTAAAAGGACACTGATTTAAGCCTCTTTATGTGAAGTGCTTAGCCCTGACTATGACTTGACTTCTAGTTAATTATCAGTTTACATTCAGAGCAGAACTCATGACTGCTGCCAGCTGGTTTTATACATTAAAAAACCCCACAGATTATATATGATTTAGGGTTCAGACACTACTGAAGAGAACAGAAATAGAAGATACAAAAGACGTCTGTAGAACACTATATTAAAGTACAAATATACTGATTAATATGAAGTAGGCCTACACGACATCTAGTTAATGGTAATCAAACTAATTGCAGAAAACTATATCTTGTGTTTAACTGGTTTTCAGTTCCGTAACTATTAGGGAAGATAAAAAAAAAATCTTAAGACAGAACCTTCTCACTAATTCACAAGCCATATATAAATAATTTTTCCACCTAGTTTCTCAGTGGTAGCCTTTATCTTACTAGAGCATCCTCTCTACATTTTGATTCAGTTGTTACTTGACAACTTACATTATAAGATTTTACATCTTTATTTCTTCACAGGAAGTGCAAGTCATCTCAACTATGATGCTACAAAAGCAAAAGGACACATAACCAAGTGGCAATTTTAAAGAATATTTATCCTCAATATTTTTCCATTGCTGTTGAAGAAAAACGAAAGAAAAATAAAGGAATAGTTACAGTGAAAGGAACTTCCTTCTTATCAAAGACATCTTAAACAATTCTTTTAAGCTCCAGCCTGAAGCTCCTTATCATAGGGCAACAAAGAGTCTCACAGCTGCCAGCTCATGAAAGAAACATCCTGTGTTCAAGTTCATTTACCTTTACACTGTTACTACATATGCTATGGAAATGCCACATGAGTATGACTCAAGAATACTCATAGATAGTTCTAATACATTCAGCCATCTCTTCTGGGAAGATGCTGTGTCAAGAATATTATTTCAAGATATGATAGAGGCAAGAGCACTAAAAGGGTGAGAATGAATCATTTCTAAATGCATTCACACTGGGAAAAAGAAATAATTATTTGGAACCAGACCAGGTCATAAATTACTGTGCAAAAAGGAAAGACAACCAGCTGATTTGTGATGCAGAAAGGGCTTCCTCCTCCCTATCTTAAAAAAACCTACTATAAAATTTATATTAGATTCTCTAGTGCCAAAACCACTTAGCCTTTGGCTTCATGATTAAGAGGGCAAGTGTTCAGAAGTATCTTGTAATTGAGCGCCATGCACTGTATTATTTCTTACATTATTACAAGACTTAAATGACTTGTTCAACCGGCCAAGAAATGGAACTACAGTGTAAACAATGTGCACTACTTGCCTATTACATCATAAGAAAACCCAACTGAAATCTAAAAATCAGTTTTTGGTTTTTTTGAAGGAAAAAACATTTTCTTCTGATAGGAAGGACTACATTTCAAGTTTATAGAAAGACAGGAGGACATCACAAAGTAAAGGAGTAAAAATTTTTTCCCAGGGTCACGCTAACATTTTAGCAAATTTCTTTTTCTTTAATATTAATTTCAAAGAAATTTACAAGTTTAAAAAGATTAGTAAGCCATATAAGATTCAAGTAGGAAATTGATATTACAATCAATTTTTTAAGCTTTAACCTATATCATTTTTTAACTACCTAAATCTGAGTATAGTAATAACTTTAGCAGAATATCCTTCAGAAGCATGAGTTGTCATCAATCCTATTTTTATATAAAAGTTCTACAGTGAACCCTGGAGTTTCAATTCTATTCCTTTAACCTGTAAGATAAATTATGCTTGTTATGACATAGCCAACAGCAAGTGGTCCCAAACCAAGACTGCCTTCACTGGTACACCACCATGAAGCAGTTTGAAGAACATTACAAGCAAAAACAAACTATCCAATGAGAAAAGGAATTAATGGCACATATTCTGAATAAGGAAGAAAGTGTTCAAAGATAGAAAACTGGGGTAGCATTTATTGAAATTACATTTTTCGTAGGTAAGCTGGTAGTAAGTGACATCACAACACCCTTCTGCTAATCTTCGGAGCTAAACATTACTCAGAAACTCTAAGTTTGTTCCAAATAAGTGAATCAAAAGTCAAGATCTTTTCAAGTGTATATCACGCAAGAGTATTTAACAAATAATTTGATTTTTAGTAGCAAGGCAGACCAGAATGATTTTTCCATTTTTTTCCTCTATCACAGGGTGCACCAGGGATAAGTTTATTACACTATAAGCACAAAGTGGGCTGTATTCCTCACCATTCCCTATTATTTACATCACCTGATATAACTTATATGCACCCAGTCAAATGGCATCTTAAGAATTTAAAATGTTGTAGACACTACTATTCTGATTCCAAACAATCTACTTATCCATACTAGTAGATGATTTAGCTCTCTAAACCAATTCTTCTTGGAATGATCACAACTTTTTATTCAAATTAGGTTTTTGTACTATTATGCACTAATGGCAACACAATAAAAAGAATGGTGAGAAATTGATTGACTGTACTGAGAAAAGAGATTCGGACAAGTTGAACAAGAGACCACATTTTCTGACCCTTTTTTCACAGGATCCTAACAACCTTCTGTACCAGCCACTTAGCCTGTGCAAGCCCATTTATCCCTATTTACCAGGCAGCTGTATGAGCACTGATGGTGGCATGGGGCTGAAGTGAGTGACTGGTGCAGGCCTGACAATTTGGCAGCAGTACCAGTTTATGCTAGATTAAGTTGACAAAATGATGATGAAAATAATAGATTGCCTGCATTAGACTTACAGACCTTGAGAAATCATCTCCACAGAGGAACTGAAAGGACTATGTTTACACATGCATGCTAGGATACCTCAACAGAAAGTTCTATTATATTTAACAGCAACAAAATGGGAAAGCATATGTAAGAAATAACAGAAACTACCCTGTTCACTTGCTTTTGTTTCACATATTTTAAGTAATTGAAAATCTTTTAACAAGGCCTTCTGCATACTATTGGTTTAGGCAATAGTGCTCAATAAAAAGAAAGTGCTTCTTTACGTAGAAAAGAATTAGGAATTCTCAATACTTTATGGGGTTTTAGCTAAAGTCATCCAGAACTAAAATTCCTGTAACTCATAAGCTCCATAGGAAAATTAGCAAAGACAAAAGCAAAGGAAGTTTGAAAGAACAGCATGTAATTTTGACAACAGGATAGCCTCTGTTATTTGACCAATACTCTTACCTCTGTGTTTTATATTAAAAACAAAGACAACAAAGCCTGTACTGTTTCCACTGCTTTTATTATTTTTCTGAAAACAGAGGACATGCAAAAAAAAAAACAAAAAACAAAACACTACAAAAAACCTGTATAAAAATGACAGTAAGGTTCTAACTCCAGCCCACAAAAGCCAAGAAATTTAAAGTTAGTCTGACATTCAATCCTTAAATCATGCAAGGGTGCTTCTTTTTTCAAAAAATGACAATGCAAGGTAATGACAAGTTGTCAGCCCTAACTTTGAATTGCCTGAAGTTTGTCATTTGGTGTTTGTGTCACAACCTTAATGTTATTTAAATGTAGTTTTTAGTATCTATTATTTAAAAAGGTCTACTTTATGACAGCAAAAAGCTTTGAAGGAATAAACCTCAAAGTACACTGTAGTGCTGGTATGCCACTTCATTAGAAGTAGTGCATAAAACATATGCTGTTGACAAATCTAATTCATTAAAGTTGAGGTAGAAGCACTTTAAAGCAACTGGATGGCATCATTAGCTACAGTTCCTTTCATAAATTATTCTTCTTTTTTCTTTTGAATGATTTTGTCAGTGTTCCCTTTTCAGACCGGGAATGTTTTTGCCTTAAAATTCAATACCTTCAACATGTTTGGACAAGTTAAATAAGTAGCTTATTTGCTAACACTGAAATGCTAAGCTGATTATTTCACCCATATTAACTAAAGAGGAATAAAATTAAGTAACAATGTATAAGAGTTTCAGCCTTATCAAACATAAAATTTTAAAATTAAGAGAAGCAGAGATTACATAGTACAACAGAGTAACACTCTGGCAGCATTTTGCACTGCTATTGAGATAACTTGGATTTGAGATTGAATTCCGCAAGAGAGATTAGGCACATCACAGAGCTGATGGCTAGATCACATATTGAGTTATAAAAGGAAGAGTTGAGAACTGTATTACTTGAAGTTTTAGGCAAAGATCAATTTTGGGCACAGGAACCAAAGACTGCAGTAAGGTCCATAAATGAAGCTGAGCTGGTATTTGAAGCATGGCCCATCAGAGCAACCTTTCAACAGCAAAAACATGTAACTAGTCAAAACCTGATCACATGCCATCTCAGAATATTGTTGCCTGTTAGAATATTTAAATTCTTATCTTCAGATCAGAAAGAATTAAGTCCCATCACTGAAGTCTTTAAAAACCAAACCACAGTGCAGGAAACTTCACTGAATAACAAAAAAATAAAGTGAAAAAGGATGCTTCTGGGGACTAAATATACACAGCTTATGATTAAATTCCACTAATAACACATACAAAGAAATTCTAAACTACACTGTATACACAGAAACTGAAAAAAAAAAAAAATGTTTCTTAATCAAAGATTCTTTATGTAACATAATTTTCCTTTTAATTCCTTATAAAGTGACCTAAATTTATTCATGGAAAAAAAAAAACCCACAGAAATTTCTGCATAGAATACATAATCATACTTCACTATGTCAGTACCCTATACAAATATTTTCTAATGAATTATCTGAATAACCAAAGAGTGCTGCCTTGTTCTAGGAATGCCCATGAACAGCAGATTACACCATCCTATATATTTTTAGACAAACCCACGTACATATACACCTCTTCAACCAGATGAAGTGTCTCAGATTAATTCTATACTGTCTCCTGCAGAGACAAAATCATTCCAGTATAATACTTACTTTGAAGATTTAAGAGGTGGATGTCTTACTCTGAAAAGTAACTTAAGTATGGAAACACTTCCAAATATAATTCATTGAGGCCTATTTTATCCCTCCAAAAATTGCAGCAAACCAGTATCTGGAACATCTCTCAGACTGGACAGATTAATTTACTGTAAAAGTTCTATGTTCTATGGACATACTGTCCATTTCTAGTCTTCTGGGCTTGAATACACAAATTTCCTTCTAAAGGTGTGCAAATGCTCTGCTCAATATGCCTGATTAAGTCATCCTGCCAACTTCGCCAATTATAGCAGTGTGGCAGAGAGAAGAGTCTTGGTCAGGCATGAGAAATATAACAGGATTATGTGGATGACTATGATTAAAATTAATGCCAATACAGTATCTAAATATTGTCAATGTAGTATATAAATGGGTCTAAAGGGTTATAGTATCAGAGGCTCAGCTAGAAACATACAGATTTATGGCCTTACAGAAGGCACAATTACAAAGCAACAAAGTACCTATGGAACTACTTTAGGATTTTGTTTGTGTATGTGACTGGATCTCACTGCTTTTTTACTCAAACCTCTAAAAGCGAATTTTCCCTGCCTTTCGGTTGGATGCACCCTGCAGGCAACCCTGCTGGGGGGCCAGGGGGAGGTGTTTCACCCAGAAGCTGCCTGCAAGCTCGGGAGACCAGTTTACCCAGTCTCCAGCAAAATTTTATAGCCTTTTGCAGGCCAAGACAAACCAAAGTCAATCACAATCATCAAAGCTCTCCCATCTCTGGAATACATCAATTATGCAACCAACCAGACAGTTCCTCCTGCAATTCACACCTGCTGTTCTTACCTTAGGACAATTCCCACTGAGCGTTTTTATCTCAGGACAAATCACACCGTCTGTCAGAGACAATTAAAAGGGAGGAGGTGTGTGTGTTGGAGGCGGTTTTTGCTGCACACAAAACCCTGGCTATCTTCTGTCACATCACATTTACTACATTAGTCAGCATTTACCATTTACCTCAGAAGATTAATATCATGTATCTCCAAGATGCTACACATAAAATTCTCCTAATTAGTCTCCCCACTAATCCTCATCCTGCTCTTTTTCCATTTTGCTTCCTCTCCTGCCATACTGTCTTTACATGTATATAGAATGGTCATCTATGTTTAAGCCTTGCACCACCAAAACATAGGAAGAGTTACCTGCAGATGAACAAGCAAGATCTGCAAGATCTGCTGATAGCAGGTGTTCCACCTTAAGGGACAACTAAACAGTTACAAAGAACCTCTATGATCCTCTGTTAACCACTCAAACTTCTACTCAGCCTTGGTGAGACCCTACCTGGGGCACTGCGCCCAGCTCTGGGATGCCCAGCACAAGAAGGACAAGGACCTGCTTTAACTAGTCCAGCGGAGAGTGACAAAGATGATCACAGTCTGAAGTACCTCTGCTATGAAGACTGGCTAAGAGAGGTGGGGCTGTTGAGTGTGGGGACGAGAAGGCTCTGGAGAAATCTTATTGTAATCTTTCAATACTTAAAAGGGAGCTTGTAGTGGGTTGAAAATAGATGATCTTTAAGGTCATTTCTAATCCATCCCATTCTATGAACCTCACCTTAAGGAGCATATCGGTGTCTGATACCCATATGTCGCAATTTTATATTCCAGTTACATATAGATAAAAAACCAGAACTGTAATATTCTGTAGGGTGTTTTGATACTTTCTTGCTCTTGTTGCACGTTCATTATCTACTCTATAATAATTCATACTTTCTCCTAACTTCTTTTTTCTTTCTTCCACTCACAACCATTTCTACCTTTTCCCTCTATACTGATCTCAAGTACAGTGAACTGCAGAGAAGGTAGAAAGTGTAATGTAACACATTACCTCACTGCCTATATAATGTCTACCTTGATTTTCTAATGACTGCGAGCCAGGGTTCATGTTTTTCTGCATTCTGGGCATGCTGTTGGCAGTTGCCTAGTCAGAAATAAAACTAGGAGGAGAGAGGGGTTACTGCAGAGAAGAAACTATTCTGGAATATTTGTAGTATATACAGATTATATTTAACAACATTCAATTATTAACTAAAAATTACAATATCTTCTAGCATTACCTACATTTACCAGTTTAAATGCAGTTACTTAGAGAAGAACAAAATACCAAAAGACAAAGAAAATGCATTTTACAACCTGAAAACCAAGTAATCAGCAAAAATAATGAGAATGAGCTTATGGGCATTCTCAAAAAAAAAAAAAGAAAAAAAAGAAGGTGAAAGGACTTTGATGAATGAAAAATTGCTGATCACATCAGAATGGATCTCCTGTGTAGGAAAAAATATTAGAAGGTCAGTGGGGGAACTAGGTCAATTAAGTATTCCAGGCAGGTACACAGTGCATTTAGGACAGTGCAGAAGAGTGGTAATATGATTAAGAAGGTCTAATAAGCAGCAATAGACTAATTCATGTCAGACAAAGAAAAGAAACTTTATGTGGTAAGAAAGTTAAGCATTAAATGCAAAATAAAACCATTCCATACCTATATTTCAAAAGAAACAAACAACCAAAACCTAAGTCCAAGACATGAGAGACTGAAAGTACAGTAATAAAATACAGTTCACTAATTCATTACTGAGTGAACTAATACACATGAAGTATATAGCATTGCCTCATGTACAGAAGAGTTACTGAACAAGCTGCTGAACAATATTCTGTGCTCTCTACATTGGTCCATCAACATTGATTCACTGACCTACATTAACAGAATGTGAACTGGCAGAAAGACAGATGAATGCAAGGAGATGAGAAGACGGGCTGAGCTTGTAACAGTCATAAAAATAAATGTTCTTTGGAGCAAAAATGGTTACATGAAAGAAACACGAATGATACGTCCTGAGAAGAACATGAAGATGTTTTTAAAAATAAGTATGAAGTTATGATAACAGAGTTTATATAATCAGTAAAGCTTGAAGGAAAGCAACTATTTTTACAATGCTTGTTCTGCCTTTCCTATATTCATTAGCTCATGAAAGAAACTACAGGTATGTTTATAGAAAGATGATTACTATTAAGAAGCTCCTGTAGCTTCTGTGGATTTACATTGTATTATTTCTAATCCTTGTAATCCCTTATCACTACAGAAGAAAATTTAAATTCCTTCTGTTTCAACGAAGTCAGAGACAGTGTTTCATACTGAAGAAAAAATTGACTATAAGTGGCATAAAGTTAGATTTTTATCCACATGAAGGCAGTGTGGAGACACTTCATACTGTTTTAGATTTTATGACTGATTTTTCAGTGTCGTTTCAGGACCGTTTTTTTCACAAAGCTGTGATTACTAAATGTTCGCCTATTGCATTGGGAGTATCATTTTAAAAGTATACATGTTATGTTTAGACAGAAGAAAAAAGCTCCAATGGATAATTTTACTAAATCAGTTAATCAGTCAACTGATAATCTTGCTTGCATGATGGCAAGTATTTTAAGCATATACTACAAAATATATTCCACTAGGTAAAACAATCTGTCAGATTATACTTCACAATGGAAAAGATGCTTTTGCATGGACTTTATCACTATCAAAATATGCAAGTAATTACACAAAATTTTCAACATAGGAAGTCAAAAGGCTTATGAGGGACAAAACAGACACACACACAAAGAACAAATGAAAAAAAGAAACTCTAACTTGCAAAGTTAAGGAAAAAGTGGCAGAGGCTTTGAGATATAGACTGAGAGTTATGGACAAGGATCAAAAGTGCTAACACAGAAAGCAGCAGCACCAATAAGGCCTGAAGAAAGACAATTGTGTGAAGTAAAATAGCTACCTGTGGGAAATGTAAAAAGTGAAATTTCAAGGCAGAAGACATGGTGGTAATATAAATATGCATAGAACAAAAAGGAAATAAAAAGTATAAGGTAGAAAGCCAGAAGAGTGTCATGAAAATGAAAATTCTCCTTTTTTCTCTCTAGGTATTGAGAAAGGAGGTCTGAAAGAGATGGACACCTGATATACTGTAAATAAAATCTTTCTGTGATAGAGGAAAAGGAATACTTGTTTCTCTGATCTTGGCTTCTTCATGAACTGGATATGAGAGCTGTACAGCCATTCCTGATAGTTCTTAAAATGTAATCAGAAGTTTTGGAAGTTAAATACCATGTGTGTAGCACTGAAAATCACCTCTTAATTTTTATAAAAGATGTCACATGCACTGTAGAAGGGAATGTGTAAAAGTGGATACTATCTAAAACACAGAGACAAACTGCTTAAATATAATTTATAATACTAAGCAACTGAACTATATATTGGAAAAATATGTTAAAAGAATAAAGAAACCTAGAGGAACTTAAAAATACATCAGTTAAAAAGCCTGCTCCCTATGAGACATGAGAAATACTTAGCTACCATAATGAGATCACAAAAAGGATGGAAAGGAAGAAAATACTATAGGCTTTTAATGAACTAAATAATAGAATCAGGGAATAAGTGAAATCCAAACTTAGCAGATATCACTGAAATAATGGTTAAAAAACTTAATTTCTTAAAGCTACATTTTGGTAACAATGTATTTTGAAGAAAAAATAGATATTAAATGTTTGAGATCTCAGTTATTTTGATTCCACACTATTTTATGTGCCAGAGGCATCGGGAAAAAAATTAATTCTTAAAGGTAACAAATGGTCATCATATAAGCATGAATGATAGAATCAAGAATATCCTGAGTTGGAAGGGACCACAAGGATCATTGAAGTCAAACCCTTGGGCCTGCACATGACACCCCAAGAGTCATACCACGTGCCTGAGAGCGTTGTCCAAACACTTCACTTCTTGAATTCTGGCAGGCCTGGGGCCATGAGCACTTCCCTGGGGAATCTATTCCAGTGAAGAGCCTTAATCTAATCTAAATCTCCCCCGACACAGCTTCACAGCTTTTTATACAACTTCTTCACTAGGCGTTAGTTTACAGTATCATATGCTGAAGACTTCTCCAGCCTGTTAAGAGTCCTGTGACATAAAACTGCTATTAGTTATCAGTTAAGTAATCAATAGTAGCTACTCCTAGTTAGTAAGAATTAAACTGTTTAAAATAAAGTAAAAGTTTACAAGAATTAAAATCAATACCTTTACAGTCCTGACAAATCAATAGTAAAAGTATAAAGGTGCAACAGGCACAAAATAGAAAATGCAACTAATCTTCATTGTCAATAGAGAAGTGCAAGCAATAAATGTAGTCTGAATATTAACTCTTAATTTAAGATTTTTTCAGTGTCATTTTTGTAAAAAGACTAGTGACAAAAGGTTGATGTTGATGGTTATTTCTTCATGCTTGCATACAAAAATATAACTGCAATGTTAACTGCAAGAGATAGGAAAAACTTCAGTAAGCATTAGGGGTACCAAAATACCTTATAAACAGCAAGACAAAGAGTCATCTGAGGCCTGGAAGAACTGTTTTCCTGTTTTGATATCTGGGAAACTCAGATTTAAACCAAGTGTCCAATCTGCTGTCAAATTTTAGATATCTGCAGCTATGTGGTTTTGGTGTTTCAGGAATACCTATGTTTTATAGCAGTGGTGAGCTCAAAGCATTGCTTCTATTGATCTAAGCTGCAGTGACAAAAACTCAGCACTTGTGAGTTTTGTTGTACATATCTCAATTTCCAGGTCTTAAATATGAAAGAGCTACCTCATTGAGCACAGGGTGACTTGTCCACTGTCGCATGAGATTTGTATGGAAGGGGAGAAAGTACAATTCCGTTGTCTAAAGATGCATTTTAGCCTTTTTTTTTTTTTTGTGAATGCATGCATTCTACTCTCAAACTGTAGAAAAATCGAATAAGTGTTCTACAAAGCTACTTCTTTTTGCTTGGAAGCATCAACAGATTTCTTGTGCACTATCCGTTCACTGAATTACATGACAGGGAAATAGTCAAAAGACATCCCTCAAATACAGAAAGGACCAAAATAAAGTGCAGGACACTGAAGCAAAGCCTCACAAACAGCAAATCTTGGTATTTCTACATTTCTAAATCCTACACTGAGTGCTTGAGCTACAAGCTGAATATTATTTTGATCTCTTCGAATTGTTTTGTAATTGAAAAAAATCAAGCCTTGACTCTCATAAGGAAAAGTTTGTACCAACTTGATCAGATGGGGAAGAATGCCTTCCCTTCATCAATAGGGCAGAAAGCCCTTCCCAAAAATATGTGGCTTCATTATCTGGCTGTAGCAGTATCTGCTCACCTGCCCTATGAGGACCAGCCATCACGTGCCTTTGAAACTTTGAAAAGTTTCTCCGATACACCGAGGGTCAGAAATCCCTGGTCTCTTTCCGGACTCATGGCCAGCCTGTAGCAGCTTGCCTATAGACCAACACACACACCCCTGCCAGACCGCCTTTCACAATTTTAGTTC
>VZTE01005663.1:104882-126752 GCA_013397775.1 Eulacestoma nigropectus | reverse complement strand
ACCCGCCCCCAGCCTGCCCCCGCCTCCCCGCGCCTGGAGGGGACCCCCTCCTCTCGGTCTGAGGGAAGACCGCCCCTTCCCGCTCCGCGCTGAAGCCGGGCCTGGAGCGCCGCGCCGCCGGGGCCGCCTCAGAGGGATTTCGGCGCCGCCTTCCTGCTCTAGATGCCAGCGCCCACCAGCGCCTCGGACTCCAGGGAGCCCGGGCACTGCGCAGCGCCCTGCCGTGCCGCACAGGACAGAAGGCGGCCGCGGGGAACGCCGGTGCTCCGCGGGCGGCCGCAGCGGACCCCAGCCCTGTCCCGCTCGGCGCCAAGGCCCGGCCGCACGGTAACGGGAGGGAAGGGCAGCCCCACCGGCCCACTTACCCGGCCGGGATCCCACTGCGGCTCCGCGCCGGCGGCCCCGGCGACCGCGGAGCGTCAGTAAAAACGTCCCGGAACGGTCGCTCCGCCACATCCGGGGGCGGGGCGGGGAAGGCGGGAACACGCTGGGCTGCGGCGCCCGGCGAGCAGCGAGACGGGCCGGGCCGGACCGGACCGGACCGGGGCACCGTAAGGTGCCGGCACAGCGCCCGCTCTCATGGCCTCTGTACGTGAGCGCTGCAGGGCTCCCCGCCGCAGCCGGAGGGCTCGCTCTTCCACCTCCTGAGCGGGACCGCCGCCAACCCGCCGTGCCTCCATGGCGCGTCGCTGCGATCGGGGCGGCGGGCTTCCCCCGCGGGGCGAGGAGAGGCCGGCCCGCACTTCGGACAGCGGAGCAGGGGTTCGAAGGACTGAACCTCCGGGCATTTGGGTGCGGAGCCGAGATGCCAGACCTGGGGGCTCGGCCCACTGCAGGCTGCAGTTTGGGGGTCTCAGGCTACTCCGTTACCGCCTTTCAGGTGTCTTTGCTGTGGCAGGCAGTGAGAGCTAAAATGTGGTGTACTAGCATTCATTCCTTTTGCTGTGTTTTCCCATTTTATTGGAAGATAAGTAGTAAATACTAGTAAGGCATTGCAAGCAACTTCTCATGGTGTATATTTTGTGAGTTAATGTTTCCTTTTCATTCTTTTGTCTTTCAACAGATGGCAAGTGGCAGCCAGGAAAGGATAATACAAATAACTGGATTTAAAAAACAAGAGAAGAAGGCACTGCTCAAATGTCTGTTCAAGCTGAACTGTGTTTTTATAGAGAGTAAGGTATTGTTCATTAAAATATAGCGAAGAGGGTTAGAGCAGGAAGTAAAAATGCAAGCTTTAGAAGAAAGGATTGTGCAATAGGTTAGTTGTGTATAAATAGACAAAGAATTTAAATGTTTCCAATGATACAAGTGTGTTGTTTTGTTTTGTTAGAAATACAGAAATTGTACACATCTTGTAGCAAAAAAGCTGTGCAAGAATGAAAAGGTCTTAGCTGCCTGCGCTGCTGGTGAGTAAAAGATTTGCTGGTTAGTTTCATAGCATCACAGCATAAGTCTGGAAAGGACCCTTAAAAGGGTTTTAGTTATCTGTTTTCATTTTGTGAATGAACGTCTTACAAACCCTCATTCTTCTTTTTCCATTAACCTTCATTTTTAACATAGTATTATGTTGAAGTTGTGATGAAGTGAAGTCCACCTTTTTTGGTTTCTTTTTGTTTTCCTAAATTCCTGCTATCTCCCTTTATTGGATCTGCCTCTGTTCCCAAAAAGAAAACTTTGTGTTATATTAGATAATGAAGTCATGCCCAAATTATTTGGATGCTTAAGAGAGCAGAGGGAGTATGAACACCTGTAGTCAGCATGGATTTTTTTGACAACAAATTCACATGGAACATTCACTTGTAAAGGTCACTGTCTGTAAGTTCCTGTTTATGCAGCAAGAGAAAATTCCAGGCTTTTGCCATTCTGACACAAGCCTCTGGTCTTTCCTCTCTAACTAAGGCCTTAGGCTGAAATCCCATACATAAGCAACTAAAATGCTTTTAGAATGAAAATTCTGTATTTTAAGATTTCTGTATAGACTGATTACTTGTCAGGATTCTGTGATGAGGTTTGACTATCTTGTAGCTGAGATATCACAATAAAGTTTTTAAGCACAATCCTTATTTTCCCTGTATCATATTGTACCAAAGCGTTAAAGCAATTGTTAGGATGGATAGTCTTAAATTAAGAGACAATAGACAGATGAGTAAGCATACATTTGGGTTTAAAGATATATGTAAATTCCTTGATTTGATACCATATTAGTAAGCGTTTTCAATCGTCTCTTACTGCTAGAAAGTAGAGGGGTGTATGTGTATATATATATATATATATGTATGTATTTTTTTAATGTGTGTGTGTATATATATGTATATGTATGTATGTATGATTCTTTGTAGTAACGTAAAATTCTGATTCCACTCTTAGCAAAAATTAAATAGACCAAAAGTTTCCATGAGGGAAAAAATATTAAAATGCGTGTAGGTTTCTGGCACAGCACTTCACTGTAGCAATTTTAAACCTTTGAGTTAATGTTTTCTTACTTTTTGGAGTTTAAAATTTGGAGATATTTTCTTGAACAGAGTGGAAATGGTACATGCAGTGTCTTCATGGCGATGCAAAACTCTGTCATGTTTCTATAACTGCAAATCTTCCCCAGTACCATATAATACTTTTTAATCCAGAAGAAGCACTAATTTTGCATAATCATTGCTCTTACTGCTCTTGATGGCAGAGACAGTGTATTCATTCCTACTGTGTGGGTTTCCAAGTAATGAAGAAAGATCATGTTTAAACATATCTAGAACTCCACAGAGTTCAGCAGAAATACTATCAAGGATGCCATTTGTCACGTACTTCCTAGCTGACAGAAGTTTTGGTATATAAACTTTGCATGAAAGTGGTTCTAATATCCAGGTTGTTTACAGTATACCTTTTCCAGTCATAAATCTCCTGGTACCTATGCTAGGTTTTGTAGAAGTACCATCTGTGCTTCTTCACTGAGACATTTTGTCAGTTAACCCTGCTGTTCTGTGAAACCAATTAGGTTTGCACAGTTCAAGTCAATTTCTCTTACAGCATCTTCTGTAGGTAGTGTTTCAGTACAGGAGCAGGGTACTAACCACTGCTCTTGACCTGAACCTGTAAGAAGAGAGAGAGACAGAGAAAAGGGGAAGATCATTACATACTACATCAAAAGCATACATGTGGAAGAGGAAAGAGGAGAGGCGGAGGAGGTGGAGCCAAGGGATGAGAGAAAAGGATGTGAAAAGAAGAAAGGGGAAAGAAAAAAAGTCTAAAACTGTGTCTCCCGAATATTGATATTCACTAGACTAGCAGTGCAAGTAATATTAAGAATATAGAAGAGAAAGAGCTTACATGTTAAATGTGTAGTTCTTCTTTAAAATCATAGGTAGTAAAATATTTCTTCATTTTAGTACGGTTGTATAAGTGTCAAATGGTATGAAAATAAAGGGCTTACCAAGGTTCTGTGAAAGTCCAAAGAACAAAATCTGGGAAGCTGAAAAAAATGTATTTGAGATTTTTGAGGAGATAGACAAGTATTTTATCTAGGAAGGGTAAAAAGATACTTCATCATTAAAAGAAAACAAAGCGGTCATTTTCAGTGGTATTGTGAGATTTTTTGTTTCTGAAGTGGAGAACTCTTATAATAGGAAGAAGTTTTTAAAATGGTACTTATAATTCCAGCTTTTATTTGCACAAGAAAAGTTTAAGTTAATTTTATATTAGTTCTTCAGTTGATTGCCATTTGTCTGCACAAAAAGTCTTTTGTGGTTGACAGTTCATTTTCTTTTTAGGAAAGTGGGTACTAACTAAGGAGTACATAATTAATAGTGCTGAAAGTGGCAGATGGCTTGATGAAACAACGTACGAATGGGGATATGAAATTGAAAGAGACACCCATTATTCACCTCAAATGCAATCTGCACCTAAAAGATGGCGTGAAGAACTGACAAACTCTAGTGCTCCAGGGGCCTTCCACAGATGGAAAGTTGTCCTCCTTGTTAAGAGAGGTGATAAACGAATGCCATGTATTAGAAGGTAGGAGTTCCATCCCAGTTAATTTGGTCCATAACAACCTCCAGCTATCCAAACTCTGAATTATTTTCATTAATGTCTTTCCATAGTTTTCTGTAACATCACTGCTTTTCTTGCCTTCTTTTAGTAAAGTGTTAAAAAAACCATGCATATGTTTTTATCAAGTAAGCTGCTAACAGAAACTTCCTTCTGAGGCAAGATACACAGATTAACAGGTTTTTTTTTTGTGTGGGTGTTAGATTCAAATAGTAGCTGGAACTGGATACTTTATTTCACTTGGCTGGATGACCTTACCGTTTCTCATGGATATGGGCCACACTGTTAACTGACCTGATCAGTCTTTGTGTCACATCTATGTAACAGGTTCTTGTAACTCTAATCATTTGTACTAAAACAGATGATTCTGAAATGTTGTAAATACATAGTTTAGAAGCGGAGGACAGAAATATGAAGGAAAAGAAAGGAAGGAAAGAAGCAAGGAAGGAAGGAAGGAAAGAAAGATAAAACCGAAGTGCACGAATTCTGAGAACGTGTGTTTCTTTTCCATACTCTTCCTACACATTTGGATTCATTGCTTTAAATTCTACACCTGAAGTGAAAGCAGTGCATATATAAGTACTGGTTGCATCTGGTACAGTAAAAGGAACATCTCCTGATGCTGTTTCAGAGCTTTCCATTCATTCAGATACTGTCCAGCTCGCTGTTGAGATCCCAGTTAGTTAGGACTTCTCAAGTCTGAGTGTGCCACAGATGCACAGTCAGGAAGGGAAGTGCAGTTTGTCTGGTGGATCGTAGTGTCACTGTTGTACCCGGGATGATGAGAAACGACATAACCAAGATTCAGAGAAAATGGCTTATTTAATTAATTATAAATCGGTTTATATAACTTGGTTCCCAAGAGTAGCATAGTACTATTGGTCCCTTGGTCAACCTCCTCCTAGAATGATTGGTGGAGGCTATACAACACCCACCTCAAAATATTTTCCTCAATGTACCATAACATCACAAACTGAACAACAGCAGGTGCAAAGATAAAGAATTAGTTTACAAAAACCCATAGCAGTGTTTTGCATAGTTTTCATGAGAGACAAAGAGTTCTCACAGAATGCTGCAGAAAGCTGAATAATCCCTCTACTAAAGCTTTTCAGTGTCCGCATCATAGTACAGGGCTGTATGCTACATCACAGAATGTCTGTCTACCTGTATTTCATAAAGATAAAGAGAGGGGTAATTGAAGTTGCTATCTTCTGATTTTGCCAACTGAAAATATTTTAAGTATGCTATTTTTTTGGCTGAGTGGGAGAGTTTACTGTGTCCTGCTATGCTTGTGAAAAATGCTGTTGCTTTTTCCATGAAAACTGCTTATGTAGATGTTCATGAGAACACTGTTGAAATGCTGTCTTGCACAATGCTGTCTGTTTTTATTTCTTGCAATAGAAATAACCTTTAACAGGAACAACATCAGTGAGACAGGTGAACAAGTTTTGTGGAAGATGTTTTTTTCCAGACTGTTTCCCATGCATTCAACATGGGGATCCTTTTAGTCAGTCATAAAACACTGACAGGTAGATATTTTTTGTCTTCAGCAGTTACTGTTTTCAGTCATAAAGGACTCTATAGCTTTGGGGAAAGCCTGTTTTCTTCTAATATTTAACAATACTTTGCCTTTTATCCCCTTTCTATGCTCCTCCTGCCTTTAGTGCCTAGCTGTTGGATGGGTAAGTGTGTGAGACCAGCACCATTTTATTTTTCTGGATTATGAAAAATAGAACATATATCCAGAATGTCATGAGATCTTATTTTTCCACCTTTTATCTTGTCTGGCATTTTTTCTAAAAGCTGGGAGCACTTGCAGCTGCACAGGTCTGGAAATTGTCCCCGAGGAAACTGTCACATGTAATGGTGCCTCAAAGACAAGCAAATCTCTTTCCTGTATATGATACTGGACAGCACCAATGCTGTAAATGTATATTTGCATTATGAAAACATAATATTACATTTTAGAAAAGCAGTGTGCCATTTTTTGTTAACTGCTTAATTTATAGGAAAACTTAACTGAAAAATCATCATTTTGGGGTAGACAATGCAATACATTATAGCTGCTGTCATCAAATTTGATACTTGAAAAGGTACACTGGTGAAACTTTTTATCAGATATATTGGAGGTGTACATTGATTTTAATTAGTAGTGTTAAATTTAGAAGAGAAGGATGTTTTGTTAAGTGCGTTCTTTCATTTTCTGAAGGCTATTAAGTGCCCTTTTATCTTTCTGATGAAGTTTGTGCTGTGCTATTCTTCTAGATGCCTTATTCAGTTGCACTTGCATGTAGTTTGTGAATGTTATTGTAGCTTTAGGCAGCGTTAATATAATGTAGTAAATACATCTTTCTAAATATGTTTATTTAGAGTTCTTAAAGCTGGAAAGGCAACCATATGTTCATCTGAAAATGCAGAGCACAATATAACTCATGTATTCATCAGTGGTAAAATTTCTCCTCTACGAAAAAAAAAGTGCCTCTCTGAAGCTCAACACTACTCTTTGCAATATATAGGACATTACCTTTTTGAAGTGAGTAAACTAATTTATTTATTACTGTAAGTAACGCAGTGTTAATAATGGAGGGGAATATTATCAGCCTGAATGTTTTGTAATTTGATTAAAGGTAAGACAACTTGCTGATTCTGAGCCCGTGTATCCAAGCGATAGGAAGGCTCGTGGATGTATACAAATACCTGAAGGGAGGATGCTAAGTAGGCAGAGCCAGGCTATTGCCTGTGGTGCCCAGTTACAGGAAATGAATACAAATGGAAAGTCAGGAACGACTTGGATTTTTTTGCTGTGAGGTTGATAGAACAGTATAACAGGTTGTCTGAAGAGGCTATAGAGTCACCGGATACCATCTGCACATAGTCCTGTGCTAGTGCAGAACTCGCTATAACCAGAATTTTGTGTTACTATTTCCCAAAGAGAGATGCCCCATGTTTCATAGTTGTTTGCTTACCAGATGCACTGTTCGTAAATTCTTAGTATTTTGATCTGGAACTACTCAAAGGCCTCAGAATATTCATTTAGTGTGTAGTTCCTCAGACTCTGGGGTGACTTTAGTCAACTGCGAATTGAAACTACTACATTTGCAAGCAAGTAGGAGCTAAAACGGTGTCTGTTACAATTTGTAAATCCTTTGGACTCTTCTGATCAAAGCACTTTGCTCTCGTGTAGTAAAAGTGTCACAAAAGAGCGAGAAGAAGGTTGGAAAGTCTTCATGTTTACATCCTGAATAAAACACATCAATGTGGGCTCTTACTCTAGTGCTTACTCTTAACGAAACTTGTTCAGGGAAGTTGCTCTCATTTAAACCTTTCAGCTAAGATAGACATTTACATTTAATAGATGAATGAATGTAAAGTTTTTATGGCTACCTCACCTTTTATTGATCTCTATCAAAATCATGTGTTTCTTGCTGTGCACCCTGAATTCCTCCCAGGGGTGATAACAACATTCCATCTTAACGAGTCCATTAACTTGCACATACCTTTTTTTGCTTAGATTTCATTAAAGTAACTCACGTCAGAGACCAAGAGAGCTTTAGCTTTCTATTTAAATGAATCTGAAGAACTCAGAAAACTGCAAAGGCTCCTAGTCTCTTAAAAGGAAAAGAATAAAATAGGCAATCAAATCATAGCACTTGTCCAAATATATTAGGCTTTGTCAAAGAATGTTATGGACATGCTTTTTTCTCTTTGTCCCAGAAGTACTTGGCGTATAATTCATTAGATTGTTCCAGCTTCATAGATTTGTAGTCATGTTATGTGACTGCTACTTCTAGCAAATACAAATCTTCTTCCTCCCCTAAACATCCATATATGTGTCTAGATGATGGATTTAGCAAAACAGCATTATATTCTTTTCAGGGCAACTGAAACTCTCCTGACGTTCAGAGTATTCTTGGTGTGATTTTTTTTTTTTTTTTACTTAGTCTTTGCTTCATGTTTATATTTCAGTATCTGTTCTTATTGTCTCAGCCTTTTAAGTCTACTGTTAAAATACTCTCTGGGATTGTCATTGATTTGATGCTATAAGGCGTCAAATTTATTGGTTCAGGATATTAAAACACATGCATGACTTTAGGAAGCTAGTCTCATACTTAAACAGTGACTTTAAAAACTTTGTTGGATCCATGCTGGAGTTCATAAATTTTTGCCAAGGTTGTACTATAAATTGTTCAAATATGAGTATTTTAATGAGCATATTGAAACTAATGTGCATGAAGAGCCATAAGAAGTAAAGACTAGTTAATGCATTATAGTTCAATTATTCATGGCTCATCAAAAGCTATTTAGAACTCTATTCTAGTTACCAAAAACACTTCATTCTCTTTTGAAATGTGCAAGAAATTTTTGTTCTCAATATTTGTTTAGAAGTACAGTTGTGCACATGCCAAATATGTTTGTTTTAAGTGATACCTTTAAGGGAAAATCAGAAAATAGGATAAGACATGTAACTTTTGAAACTTTCTCTTGAAAACATAGAAGTATAAACTTCTTGCACCTTGTCATTGTGTGCACTACTGTGTTTTTTGTCTACTATTATGTCCCAGACTTGATTCACCCATCAGATTAAAGTGTTTGAATTATTAGGCAAGTTACACCAAGCCTCCCACACGTGCTCACGATAAAAAATGGCCAAGGGAATACTTCACCTGTGTCTATCTGATGATTTTTCACCCATCACACTACAGGAGGAGTCTGTTTGTGGTTACCTGTCTATTTACCTTAAACAAAGATGGTGTTTTATTTTTAATCTGTGTATCTTAGATGAACTCTTACTGAAATGTATTGTTCTCAATCCATGAAGTAAATGTAAAATATTTTTTACAAGCAAAAATTATTTTGTGGTGTTACTGAGAGTCTTTTCAGAATGAGTTGAAAACTAACTTGAGAAATACTTCCTCATCCCCTGTGCTGAAGAAGTAGCTAAAAATGATAAGTGGACCCAGAGAATTAATTACTAGACAAACAGACAAAAATATCAAAGAAAAAAAAAGACAGAAAAACCTATTAAATTTTAAATTACTAAATTGTTTCATGTTTATAGGCAAGAACAAAAAAGATTTCATTGTAGTAGTCTATATACAATGAATAGACAAATTGTAGAAGAAATTCTCTCAGAGAGAGAATCTGTTACGGAAGAACAGTCCTTGTTTCAGCCACAGGGATTGTGACTTAAAGTTGGTTAGGAAAAATAAAAATGGGGAAACTTACCTTGATCCTTCCTATGCTATACAATATTCATAGTTTGTTTCCAAACCAGCAGTTCTTTATTTGACACATGATGTAGACATTTACACTATTACATAAACATACATAGGCACATACACTTTACAATACAATATATAGAAAGACCTAGCACATAAAAGTTGATCAGACCATTAGCTTTGAAACGAAGAAAATATTATTTTTTTGCTCTGCAGAATGAAATACGAAATCCCAAAGATACACAGGTGAACAATTTCCTGGCTGCACAAGAAACAGATCAAGTCGTGTCTGAAATGCAACTTGCTAAAATAAAAAATGCTATTATTAAGCATATGTATTTTACTGCGGTAAGTAACAGTTAATGCTTTCTTAGCATCACTTTATGTATTTTAAATACATATAGTTATATATTCTTATATGATATGAATTATATAAAAAGATATTATTGACTGTATCTTTCATTATAGTATTGAGCTAATAAAGTAGATATTTTAGATACTGTCTTTTAGCCTGCAATGTTTAATGATCCCATATTTACTACATCTACCATTAGTTAAAATATAACTTAGTAATGGCAATTCATCAGCATGGGTGTGCAGAAGACAAGCGGAAAACCTTGGTGTAGTAGATGAGGTAAATAGTAGTAAATATTGTTCAATGAAATGTCTTTGAATTACAGTCTTTCTGTGATTTTCCTGGTATCTATCTAACTTACACTGAGACATTTTCCAAAACAATCATATCGTAGAGCCAGTATTTTGTTGATTCACATGAATGTTTTTTATTATAAGTCAAAAGTAGAGCTAATGCACTCCTTTGGTTTTATATCACAGATCTAATCCTGATAAAATTGCTACATTGGTAGTTAACACCACTATTTCAAGTCTAGAAGAAGCAACTGAATACCTTGAGTTAGAATATATTATCTCTGTAAGTCACAGTGATGCAGATGATTGTGTCTAAGTATATTTATAGGAGCTTGTTTACTTGAAGCACTGTAAGTTCTTAGTAGCAAAAGAATTAAAAATTTTAAGCCCTCAAGGTACACACAATGATTAAACACAAGATTACAAATAGAAGACTCATGCTGCTTGAATCTGTGCACCATCAAATGCTACATTTTTTATCAGTGGCATTTTATCAAGGCTATATCCCCCAAACATTTAAAAAATAAATTTGTTATGGACTTTTCACATATATTACACACAGTAAGTGCTCTTGTTCAAACTATGATGTAGCAATGTGCAGATGGATTAACCCTTCAAAGATGGTCTCTCCTAAAGATATTTCAGTAACATGTTTTAGTAAGATTGTAATACTAGGCAATAACTAATAGTAATATATTTTTGCACCTACTGCCATATCTTTGCATGCAAGAGGAATCCGAAGTTGGCATTTTGCCACAGAAAACCTGCAAACATTTAGTTTTTAATGTCTAATCTAGGAACACTGTCCTTACAGAGCAACCACATAACAACAAACAGACAGCAGCAGTGGAAAATGGGAAGGAAAATTTGCCCATGTTTTATTCCTTTTAAATCATTAGTCCCCTATTTCATAATTTAACCATCCAAATATTAAAGAGATAAATCTAAATAGACAAATCTAAATGCTATGTTGTGCTTGAACTACCTTTAACAGAAGTTGTCATTTGGGAAGTTTCATGCACTATTTATTGAATATGTTGACTGGCATCCATTATGCAGGTTGACTTTATCCTCTTTTACAGACTATTAAGCACAGACTTGCTCAAACAGACCAGCTGAACAAATGCAATCCAGAGGTAAGAATAAATAAAAAGAAGGCATGTTATGTATATGGAATTTTGTTCTGAAGTTAGACAAACATACTTTAATTGCAAAATTAGCTATCAAAGAAACATTTTTTAGCTATCCAAAACTCTAATAAAGTTATTGAAGTGTTAAAGAGCATCATTGAGTCTTGAATGTTGTTTGTTCTTGCAATACTTTTAGTACAGTCCCTGTTACTGCAAAGAAACTGCTTAATCTTACTAGTTAAGAGAACCTTACCTATTAATGTTAGGGGAAAAAAAGCAAAGATGTCTTAATGTGATTTAAAGCATCTTAATTACTCAAGCACTGTATTTATGCAGCAGCAATAAAGAGAAAGTGTACACAATTTTTAGCAGTGCTCACCTGCTTTTTCTAGTAGGGACAGATTTTAGCTAGGGGTTGTCTCACTGTAAAAAGAAACAGTACTTGTTCTTTCAGCACGTGCCTGATACTTCATCATGTGGGCTTCCAGAGTCAGCTGAAGCGCAGATGGTCAGTAGAATGCTTTATGTTTTTCAGTCCTGTTTTCCAAGTCACTTTGACTTAATTTCTTTTTTTTGTACTATTTAATTTCTCTTTTTTTATTTCCATTAAGCCAGATAAATGTCATGAAACAGGTACAGGTCAGCAATAGGTTTCATTAAGTCTTTGTTATAAATACCTGAAGTAAATTAATACTTTAAAAATTTTGCCCTGTCTATCTATAATACTAAGAATAAATCTTTCAACAGTGTTGAAACATAGCCTCTAGTACTCAAAGAGCATTTTATATAGTACCCATGAGCCACTAGTAGTGCACTTTATATGGTAACTTGCGTTACTTAAAAGTTAAAAAGGGAAACACTTAAAGTATCTGTTAGCTTACTGTATGTCTTGGTAACATGATCTGGTATCTTCGTGAGCCATACTACATAAACAGTTACTTGAAATCAGTTTTTATCTAATTTCTTTCTATTGACAACAAAGAAGGAAGAAGAAAATTATTTTTAAAACATAAGCAATAAAACCATTTTTGGTCCAACACCACCATTGATCTGCAAATTTTGTGTGTGTTTCTGAACAGGTTTGTGTTGAAATTTAATCTGAATGTGTAGTTTCTTGAATTAAAGGGATAAAAGCTTTACCTTTCTTAACAGATATAAGCCGAAATTGGTTTTCTGTACTCTTAAGAATAATACCATTTTTTGCTTGGAAATTTTAAGCCTAATTGTAATACTTCTCTTACTTTTCTGTCACTTACATTTATTGCCTTATGGAATATCCATTGCTAGCCTTTATATGAGACAGGACTTTTACAGTCAGTATATTTATGGCTCTTACAAGCAGCTCCAATAAACATTTCCAGTAATACTAATGAAGTAAAATCAAACATACAAACTAAATTAACATGTTAGATCTGCCTGTTAGATTTTGTAATCTCAGTTTGCATCTGCTAGGAAGGCTTAGCTCAGCTAAGTGTTCTGTTCCATCATCATCCCAAAAATATTTCTCTTTTGTCAGCTTTTCTTCCACAGCATGCAATGTAAAAGATGTATTGCATGGACCTTCATATTTCATTTGTTACTGCTCAAAGTGCTAATGATTGTACCAGCAGTGCTTCACAAGAAACTGCTTATTCCTCATCAGTCAGAGTGCAAGCCAGTGAAGCTTTGGACAGCTTATTGAGTATTAAGTCTCTTCAATAATAGGTGTCCTGATACTGGCAAAAGTTTATTGCCTCAGTTTTGTATCTTCCTTCTTTACATCTTAGAAATGTGCTGAAAACTAATCTCTAGTTTCTCCTTGACTTGAATGCTGTGCAAGAGGTATCACAGTCTTCCCAAAACATCTTCGTTTTAGTGTATTTTCAAAATAATGTATCAGTGTTACTGTTTCTTCTAGTACAGAATTTTCAAAAAATAAAAGTTTCAGTCACAATATAAAAAGCTGGATGCTGGTGTGATCACCAGGTGAAGGTCAGTGGTAACATACTTGTACATGGCCAATATAAAGTCATTGTCTCACATCATAAATCCAGGAAGCAGAGAAGTTCTTCTTTGACTGTCATTAAACAGTTTATGATTGCTCTTTAGATGTCCTGTTTGCATGTAATTAACATTACAAAAATATGAATACAACTATTATTTCCAAAGGAGATTTCAGTGGAGATTTTAATAGTGCATGTATGAATGAGAAGATTGAAATAAATGTGAGTTATAAACACCAGATGCACAAAGACTTGATTAAAAGAAAAGTGTCTACATGAGCAGCTTTATTTATTGTTAATGTAACAATAGTAGTATATTCTGTAGATTTCAAATCCACAACCGGACTCAAAGTCTGTGCTAATTTAAAATTTAAACTAATCTTAAAACAATTGGTAAGATGTTTGGATAATAGGAAAATTTCTCCCTGCAAAGGGTTGTTGAGCTCTGAACAGGCTTCCCAGGGCAGTAATGGAGTCACCATCCCTGGAGGGATTTAGAAGACGTGTAGAAGTGGCACTTAGGGACATGATTTAGTGGTGGGCTTGGTAGTGCTGGGTTAGTGGTTGGACTCAATGATATTAGAGTTCTTTCCCAACCTAAACACTTCTATGATTCTGTGTCTTGAGTAACTTTATCTAATGTACACTACAAGACAGAGTTTTTAGCAGAGATCGTGAAGTCTACAAGTTATCAGAGACTACATGAACAATAAATTTATGTAACTGTTTCATTCCCAGCAGTCCAATCAGTCATCTTACTGACCCTACTTCTCTCAGCTGTGATTCCTTATCCCAGAATGTGGAGAAATTTGAATTTACCAGAGCCTTGGCATGTGTGGTCAGACAAAAAAAAGCTGTGTTTCAGATGAGAAGTTTATTGGCAGAAGAAAGCTGTCTTTCAGTTAGCAATACAGTTGTAACTGGCTTGGGCATCAGCTTTGGCTTGAACCTGAACTAGAGGAAAATGTAAATAGCCATGTAGCTGAGGCCTTCAATAGCTCATTAGTATCATTAATATGTGATCTTTGGAAAGCTGAAAGTACGGACAATAATAGGGATATTGCAGAGCAGATACAGCATCTCGTGAAAGCTATTGCTTTCATGCATTGCATCTGTCTAGGTTCTCTGAAAGCCTGTAAAGTCAAGAGTTTTGCTGTCATGAGTGGCAGAGAATAAGAAGGAGGTCCTGTGCTATCAAGATCGTCTTGACTGGAAGGAAGCCCTTCTCCTTGGAAATGAGAGTCCCTTTCCCCCTGCCCCTGGCAGTGATGTAAGGTGGTATAGAATAACCTCCATGTCTTAGTCATATCCACTCTGGCTACTGCAAAAATTAACTCTGTCCTGGCAGGAACCAGGATATACAATACCAACATTTTACTTAGAGATTTCCTGTTAGTTAAGTTGGTTAGTTAAAGGGGTTTTTTAATTTAAGCTGGTTTTTATTTTTCAATGGTATCTCATTTCTAGGTTAAAAGTACTGACTGGTCCAGAGGCACTTGGTATATACTTCAAGGATTAGTAGAAGAGGACTTACTTCATGATGTAATTACAGAACTTGCTGCAGGCCAAAAGTACCATACACCTCCTGTGCAACTTCTTCATTCTCTTCTAGAATATGTCCTCTTGGTGAGAGATGAAGGCTAAAGTATTATTAAAAACAAAAGCAATAAATGGAAGTATTATGATCTTTGCTTCTGACATTGTATTTAGTAGTTTTTAGTGATGCATTCACCCTTCTCTTTGTGTTCATCAATGTGCTTGTGAAAAAAAAAAGGATTTAAAAAAGGGATTTTTCAGATTAGTATTTATTTGCAAGTCAAATGAATGTAATGCTCTAAATATTGTGAAAGACTTGGCCACAAATTTTTTTTGTTAATTTTAGAAACAGCACTTTACTAGTACACCATGGATAGAGAGATTAATTGAGAAGAAAATTTGCTCTAAACAGTGGTGCATTCAACTGGAATATCACACTAGAGCAAGTTCTCCTTTTTCTCTTCCTTTTTTTTTTTTTTTAAACTGTGAATTCTTCTCCTTGGAGTTGTGCATTAAATTGCATTTTACTTCAGTAATTAATTTGGTCACTTGAGATTGTAAAGATTAAACGAAATAAATAAACTCTTAGTGATTATAGATATTACAGATCTTTGGCTGGTCTGAAGCCGATTGTATTTTCTCATTTTATTACAGGGAAATACCAATGCAATATTTTTTGCCAAGCTTTGTCATGTTTTGTACCTTGTTCTTCAACATGAACCTTCCTGGAAGTCCCCATCTATGTTAAAGTATTATTTGGATCTTCTTCAGTGTCCTATCTGTAAGAAAGGCACATGGTCGTTGATAGAGACACTTGTAAGGTAAGAAGGGTTAATGAGGTGCTGAATGCAATAGTTATGTTACTCCAAACTCAAGGACACCAGAAGAGAGTTGGCATTTTATTGCATCAAAATCCTGTTTTCAACAGAACAAGTTACCTGTTTGTAAAAGTCTAGAATTGTAACAGATTTGGACATTTCACTTTATATTTCAAAACATGTTCGCTCACAGGCAGATGGAATTTTTTGAAAGAAAAATAAATATATTTTCTTAGCCTTTTTCCTTAAAAAAGTATTTATTTCTTATGCTCTTCCAAGATTTTAGTAATCTGTGTACTCTTGCTGTTGTTGTGTGTATATGTATAGATAAACACACACACAGATGCATATATCTGCAGTTACAAAGCAAATTCAAGGCTTATCTTACCAAACATGAAGTTTCCTGTTGTATTTTGATTTTAATCATAACCTTTACAATCTTTTTGAGGAAGTCTGATTATAGCTTATCAACATCTACAAACACAAGACTGTATATAGGAACTGTTTGGGTAGTTAGTCTATGCTTTATCTTGAGAACTCATTTTTTGTAATTTGCATCAACAGAAATTAATTCTTCTCTTCATTTGGAAAGGAAACTACACCTCTTCTTATTACTGTCATAAAACCTTAAGTAACATTTAAATACTTTGATACAACTATGATTACAGATATGTAAATGTGTATGATTGTAAGCATGTCTTGAAGGGCATGAAAGAGAATTTGTGTTTTAAATGAAGTATTGTCTTTTAGTACTTCCTGCAGAATATGAATACCCAGAAATTGTATACCTGGTTCTAGTACTCAGAATTCTATCCAAAAAGTGTGTTTGCATGTTACTTCAGAATTATCTCCATCATGTTTGACAATCTGTAGTCCTGTCAAATAGTCTGTGTGAACTGGTATCTGAACTAAACTTTTAGGGTGTTACAATGTCTATAAAATATTACAAAATTATCTTGTATTTAAAGGATTTTCAGGAAGTTCTGCTTAATATAGTAATTGTACAATATCTTAAGCAGAGACAGAAAAATGAAATACAGTTATTTCATTTACACTATAATACAAAATCTTCATTTGGAACACAAAAGCTCAGTCACAAACGTTGATTTTTTTTTTTTTTCTTTTGAAAAAAGATTTAAAACCAGAAAATTAGACTTTAAAATTTGACTGTTGCTGGGGAGCAAGCTATTTCCTTGTCAAAACAGACAAAATTCAAAGCTGACATTTTTGCCAATAGATTATCTATTATTTCTGTCATACAAATGCATTTTTAAATTTTTTTTTTTTTTCAGGTCTTGCCTTTATTGCAAAACAATTTGTCATACAGTCCCAGTTTCTCTCCCAGGGAGAGAAGATGAACTGAGGATAGTTCATAAAACCTTATTGAAGTTTTTCTTTGATTTAGTAAAAGGCGAAGTAGAGTTTCTGACAAAAAGGTGGGGTTTATAGAATAATATATGCATTTCTTTATTTACAGCAGCCTGTATCCTGATTTGTGTATATCCATGATAAGATACTGCTCTACAGAGATGCAGTTTAGCAATTACATTTATATTTGTCCATTCTTAATTTGTTTATTGTAAATGTATAGATTTTTTCCTAATGATGTTTTAAGACCTCTTGCTTTTCCCAGCGTATTATTTCATTGCATTACAAGTTTCAGTTAGCATTTAATTTTGCTCATAAAGTGGTATTTTTAGATTTGCAGTACTTCACTATTCATTCTTTAAGGTAGACAAGCGGCATTTTGAACATACTGACTTATATGTTGTTTTTTTTTTTTTTTAAATTCAAATAACTGTTATCTCCCTATTATCTTAGGGAGACAAGTACCTTTCCTTGGTTTATGAAGTATAAAAGAAGTCTTGGTTTTGCTTTGCCTTTATATAGTGATGGTGGACTTTACTTTATGTAAATAGTAGCACAGTATTAAAATTCCCCAAGTCTAACTGTAATAGTCATCATTATTCTTCATTAGAAATTATATCTGATCTTTCCATACTTAAAAATTGCCAAATCTGGGTGTATTTTGGATGAAGACAAGGTTTCTGTTTGGTAACTTTAATAATCAAAGTGGCATAAAGCTGTAGGTTTTTTCACTTTTTTTTTACAGTTTGGTTGAAGGAACGAATTCACAGCATCAACAAGTCTTGCCACAGACAGTTCTTCAGAAGACATTCTTGCTTGAAAGCGGAACCGCAGTGCTTTTTACCAAACACATAAATATTCTAGCAGATTGGGTCATACTTTCCCATAGAGAATTGAACAGAAGAAATGATGTGAGTGTGAATTTTATGCTTTAAAATAATGAAGACTGACATATTTTTTTAAAGACATCCCTTTGTTCATTCTTTTGTGAGGAATTATATGTAAGTATCACAGCTGCTTGTTATAGCTGCCTTTTGTTGTGAAGCATGCTGGTTTTTGCTCCACTAAAGGAAATGAATTGATCCATAAAATTCTTATATAGATATGTAGAGAAGAAACGAGTCATGAGTAGCTTGTTGGCTACATTCAGATGTTCACATGCCCTTACCAGCAGGTATTACTGTAGTTATTAGGGACACCAGCTTAACACATTCTCTCAAACAATATGGTGTAGCGAAAGAAGTGATTATCTTATTTTACAGTGATAGGATTCAGGAAATGTTTGAAAGAGAAACCTAACAAAACTAATACTTTTTTTGTTGTTTGTTATGGATATGCATTATTTTACTGTAATAAAATGCCCTGGTTTTCTTCCTGAGTCTTTTAGTTTCATATGGTATCTTTCCTAGGACTTTCCGTAAAAATGGAATTGCAGGCAACTTAATTGCTATTCTGTGACCTGCTGACCAGCAGGACATTGACCTGAAAGATACTAAGTGTCCTCTATACCACCTATTTCTTTTCTAAAGCAAAAGGCCTTTTTAAACATCTTTGACTTCTAGATTCTCACATAAAATAAAACCTAACTACTGTCTCTGCATTCTCTTTTAAATTATTGTGAAAGCACAGAATAAATAGATACTCCATTCACTTTTTCCATACAGTAACAGAACAATAGAAAATCAAGTATTTCAGGGGGAAAAAAGCACTTTCAATGAAATACCTAGTAGTTATTCATTATGCTATGAAAGCAGAAAGATTAAACATAATGAGAGCTTCACTCCTCTTACCTAGCCAGACCTCCTACCTTTTTTGAGGGCTATCAAAGCAAGACATTGTGAAACAGTGCTGCTTTTTATCCTCGGTCAAGATATTTAAAAAGTGTCTAAAATTAGGCTTCTATACCCATATTTATATTTAAGCAACCTATCTTTTCAAAGGTACTGAGCAGCAAGCAGGCTTGCATGCAGTTAGTGTCAGTAGCTATTCTGTTTCTTTGGAAAATGACACTGCTTTCATATGTTTTCTGGTGTTGATCTGCAGTTTAAGGGTAGGTACCATTTAGTTTTTTCTGCTATGCCTTCTTTTGACTAATTCCAGCACTGGAAGCCATGCCTTTCTCATAAACTTTCCTTTGCATAGGCAGAATAATCACTTTTGTCAGACTGTACTACATATATGAAAAATAAACTTAACCCCCCCACACAAAGTAAACCACAGAGATCTGACTCCTGTTTAGATTCCATTTGCTTTATATACATATATATCAGAATTGTCGTCTCAGCACAAACTTTAGATGCCTGTTTCTTTCTCACTTTGATCTTACACGCTGTAGTGTAAAATATCCTACAGATATGGATTCTAGCCTTAAAAAGCAACCTGTTGCCTCTTAATCTGTAGTGTATTATGTTGTTTCTAACAGTTTTGTTCTTCATATTCATCTATTGTACTTTCTTTCCCATTGCATTTTTAGCAAAAATAAACTCTAAACTAAAATACCATCTTTTTACAATCCAACTCCTTCATCCCTTCATTCACTCTCAATCTTGTTATACTAAAACTTGGTATTTTTCCATATTTTCAGAGACTTGTTTGAAAATTCCATTACACAGTTTAAAAGGTCATTCAGAAAATAAAAAGAGCAAAACCTCTCTAGCTGTGCAGACAAATCTGTTTCCTTCCTTTTTCTATCATTTTAGAGATACATAAATAAATACACAGTATTTCCATGTCATTAAATGTAGCATATAGGGTGCAAAATTGTCCTTCCTGTCTTCAGTTTAAGGGTGTGAGTCATTGTTACCAGTTTGTTTTTTTTTTAAAGCTGTTTGCCTAAGAGGTAACACCTTGACAAGAAACATGGACGGCCATTCAGGAACCTAAATGAGATTTTGGGTATTGTTACTGTCTGCACGTGGTTTGTTGCACACTGTAAAGGGGTGATATTTCCCAGCACCTAAGTGTATTAGCTTGTGGGAAGAAACAGACATGCCCATTGTGATATACCAAACTTCTGTACAGTTCTTCGGCAAAAATATCTATGAGTGGAAACAGATGAATAATTTAACTAAATTCTGTCTTGGGACTTCTATAATATTTTCTAACTGTTAAAAGTGAGCAGTTATTAATTTTTTTAGCTTTTTAGAATCAGATTCTCTCTTTTTGTGATTGAAAGAGATTGCAACAAATGAGGCTAGAGAGCAGGGAAAATATCTGTGTATATTTCCTCTCTTCTGGTGCTGAGTTGTTGCAAAATTATGTTTTATGTATGTGTGAAAACACACCATGTAAAAAAAGCAGTTCGAAAAAAGAGAAAAACAAAGCATGAAGTTCAGTGCATTTGTTTCCTGGAATTAGATAGAATTTGTGGTCTCTTAGAAGCAGAAAAATAAAAATAGTGACAGGAAATTGGATGTCCTCACTGATCACTGGGTTAATCTGTTGGGACAACTTGGTGGAATAAAATTGATACACTATTCTTGTAGTTAAAAATGCACTGCCAAAGAACATAGAAGATTTCCTATTACTTGAGCTGTTCAAATCAATTTTGAATATAATTCTAAAACAAATTAACATTTATTATTTATTATATTATTTAAACAGGTTTGATGCAGGAACTCCTGGTCAAAGTTCCTTGAAGCAAATTTCTTAATTCAGTTTTAGAATTTACCGGGGAGTGTATATGTTGCTTGTAACACTTCTAGTAGCACTGAGCTATTGCATGGCTTTTCACAATGTCACAGATGGTATCAGAAATGCTTTTCATTCCTGAAAATACTGGTGGAGATTTTTTTTAAAAAGCTGTCTTACATAGCCTGACAAAGAGGTGACAAAGGCATTCATTCAGGTTTTTAGTTGCATAGTATAAATTTGTGTGGTGTAGAACCAAATGTTTTTCTGGTCTGTCACTTGCAGTAGCTTTTTTGGAAATATGATTTAGGCATGTGTGGAGTACTACATTTACAGTACATGAAAAAAGAACTCTAAAGAAGAGTTCTAAAATAACTCAGTAATTCAAAGTAAAAAACTGAAAATTTTCCTGTAAGAACTTTTATGTGTACTAAAACACACTGTGAAACTTGTGCCATGGTAGCACTGTATTTGACTTGACAAAGCATTAAATGGAACAGCAACGTAGGAATTGCATTTGCTAAGCTAACAGGTATCAGTTGAAGTGATGTGACCTTTGTGTGCTAACACAGTCAATAGCTTCTTCCCACTTGTCTGCTTTTCTTAGTAAGATGGCTTTGATTCTCAACAATAAGAACCAGTAAGAGAATTTCAAAAAGAAGTTTCACTGCATCTTACTTAATTAGCTGTATATGGTATAGTGGGTTGATCCCAGCTGGCAGGTAAGTCCTCACTCAGCAGTGGGTTGAGGGGGAGAATCAGAAAGACAGAAATTTTAAAATGTATGACATTACATAAAGACAGTTTAATAAGCAAAAGAAATATGCACCCACAAGCAAAGCAAAGTAAGGATTCCATTCAGTGCTTCCCGTCAGCAGACAGATGTTCAGCCACTTCCTGGAAAGCAGGGCTTCATAAGACATAGCAGTTACTGAGCAAGGCAAACACCATCACTTCAAACATCCTCCCTTCCTCCTTTACGCAGCTTTTACTGCTGAGCACAATGTTTAGAAGGCCTTTGGTCATTTGGGTCATCTGCCTTGGCTGAGGCCCCTCCCAGCTTCTTGTTGTAGGAGCAGAGTGGGAAAAAAGAGGTCTTGGCACTGTCTTACATGATAGCAAATTCCAAGTTTAATGGAAATGCTTGGGGTTTTTTCCGTTTTTAATACTGCATGTGTTTTGATTACTGGGTTTTGTGGTTGAAATTGAAAATATTTTTTAAATGTTAACATTAAAGTATTTTTAGAACATATGATCCTTTCAGGAAATTAGATCAATTTCCCTCTCCCTCATTTGTAGCATCGAACCATTTATTTGAAATGTTGAGGAGAAGCTCTTGGTTGGTCCTGCCATTCTTTTACCAAAATGTCAACCAAGCCTACTAGTTGGCAGTATTTGGTTTGTCTCGTCAGCATGCAGAGATATTTGGCTGGGCAAACGTAGATGCAACTAGAGTACCAGCTACCTTTAATATGCACTCTATATATGCATATATATATATATA
>VZTE01005663.1:0-104787 GCA_013397775.1 Eulacestoma nigropectus | reverse complement strand
TATATATATATATATATATATATATATATATAGCTAGCTAGCTATGAAAAATTATTAATACTTGCAGTGTTAACAGTCATTATTTCGGTCTGCTACTTCAACATCTACTTTCACTCCCACCCTTTTTCTTGAAAGTATTTCATAAAGGAATTAATTAAGCTTGTGATTTAGAAACAAGAAAGAGAATGTAAATATTAATGCTTTACATCTGTATCTACCTCAGATTATATCTATATGTCCTTGATCCTGTCACTTAGCTTTTGTTAAAGTTGTGCTTATTTGCTGTGTTTGTGAAATTTATTTCCAGTGAAGAACTATTGGTGGAATTAAATTATTCACCCAGTATTTTGCTTTGGGTTCCAGTGATAAGAGTTATGCATACTTAAGGGAAATTTGAATGCATTTCAGATATTTTAAATTGTTCTCCAGTTTCTGTTCCTGAATCCTCAGAAGATAAGGAGTGTAATGTACCTTTTTAAATATTTAAACTTTAGTTGAAAAATTATACTTTCAGGTTCTTGACATGCCATATCTATATTCTCAAGGGTTTTTTAATTACGAGATTTCACAGTTCATCTATAATAAAGTATTATGACATAATAAAGGAAGGGGCAAACCAAATCAAGTAGAGCTTAAGAGAGTAAGAGGAAGTAGGCCTGGAAGCAATTTTGGAGATGACATTCATAACAGATTTTGTCTGGCCAGTTCTTAAAAATCTTCCGTGATGGAGATTATGCTTCCACTCCACACCATGTTTATTTGTAGTTGTGTTTATTCCTTTTCTTTTGAGTGACAAATAACTGTTAACTGTAGGGACAGTATTTGTGTAGGTTTTTGACAAATTACTTTGTAATGCTTTTACTATCAAACTCGTCTATGTTGTTCATATGTATGCTTGATTTACTGATGTTCAAACTGGTTTTGGTGCTTTTCAGGTCCTTAGGAATCCTAGGAAATTTTAAACCAACCTTGAACATATTTTGTTCTCAAAGGAGTATCAGACAAACCACTGGCGGTGGTGTGTACACATTCAGCTCGGTTGGTCTCTTACTTGAAATTGTCCGGTTTCAAGTACTCATTGTCTTTCACAAGATGCTGTTTATCAACTGGTGCTCTAGTGTAACAGTAGTGATTTTCTGGTAGAGCCCTAGGTCAAATGAATTTCGTGTGTTCCTACTATGGTGCCTGTGTTCTTCCAAGTTGCGCTTTCAAAACATCTGGTTGTGCATGTGGTCAGAGGAATAACTTATTTCAGAGTAATTTTGTAAAGTATTTCCACATGGCTCAGACAGATATTCCATAGACAGATCTGACTTTGCACGGACTAACTCAGACACTAGAAACACTGCTTTACCTGACCAGTACTGATTAAGTTTTTGCACGGGTGAATAAAAGCATTCATCTATCTCATGGTGATGTCTGGATAGCATGCTAAATTCCTGTGTATTGTCTTGATGCCTCCTGAAGAAAATACACTTCAGCTTTCTTTATTTGACCGTTTTCACAAGATCTCTGAATAAGCTGAGTTGGAAGGGACCCATAAGGATCTTTTTTGAGTGTAGGCATTGATGTGTGCCTGTGCCTGTTGAGAAAATGGTGAGGCTAATATTCAAAAGTGTGGGTTTTTTCTAAATTTGCAGCTGCTTATCTCTGGAATTTTTGGTAGCTGAAGAAAGTTTCCTTTTGCAAAGTGACTGCTGAAGTTTTTTCTGTGCAGGAAACTTAACACCTTGCATCCCTTTTCCTTTTGGCATAGACATACGTAGTCACAAAAAGAGCTTTAATTTCATGATGAAATGTTCAGAAAAAGGCAATCCTAATAGAGTGGGGAGAAAAGGATCCTTGTAATTGCCAAATTAAACACAAGGTTAACTGGAATAAGTGCAGTACTTGCAATCTGATGGTTAAACAAAACCCAAGTTAAAAAGAAATTACATTACAATAGTTCTTGTAAGATTTGACAGCATTTTTCATACAGTTTTAGATGATGTTTTCATAGAACCTGTTTTTCTGCAGTGCTGAATCTTAATTGATATGGCATCAGCAACATTAATTTTGTTGATCTGGCTGCAACAGTTAGCTTTTGAGCAGAAGAAGAAAGCCCGATGAAGGAGTGACACAGCAGCAGAGTGGGCTTTTATTTCTGGTACATTATCAGTGTGAATTTGTTGCATAATACAGATCTATAGATACCCATGGTTTTTTCCATTTAGGCTTTCAGAAGTGAAGTTGCTGGTCTAATAAATGCAATTCTTGGAACTGTAGTGGAATATTGGATCATCTCAAGTTTGCTTATGGACAGAAATATGTTTCATCAAGTACCTGACGATTTGGCACACTACCTTGCTATTTCATGTGATGGTGAGTGTTTGCAAGGCCTCTCAAAAGTCTTCTAATCTGATACACTAAGTCCTAATTAAAATCCTTGTTTAGTTTCAAGTTAATTTTTACCTCTGTGCAGTGCATGATGTGTACATATGCAGGAAACCATTTTATTTTGTGTGTGTCTGTCGGTGTCAAGCAAAGATCAAATAGAACAGGCTTTCTTATTAAAATCCCTCTAAATAAATGTCTATAAGTGTTGATGGGAAAGCAAGACCACACAGTCTGAGGAAGAAAAAAAAATCCTTGGAGCTCTCTTGTCAGCTTAGGAAAAGCTTTAAGCGTATCATAATAAATCTTAAATTCAGACAAGCAATCGGAGACACCTTTCTCAACTCAGGCAAATTTTATCACTCCAGAAAATCAATCGATTGCTAAAGACACGTCAGCCGTAAGTCTAAAAGCTATACTAAACTATGTGACTCCTACAACTTCAAATGAAACATTTCAATGTCTCCTTCCAAATCCTTAGACTTAATGGAGGGAATGGGAGAAAATTCCTTTGAGTCCCATGAATTACTTTAGTTCCTCCTCATTAAGTATACTGGGTAAACAGAAATGTCATAACTCAAATAACCATTATCATTTAACATGGAATGTCAGTTGAGGTATCTGTACTTTTAGCAACAAGGAGTTGAGGAACTCGAAAGACAGAAAAAATTATCTCAAGAAAAGTATTGAATTCTTTTAATTTAATTTTCAGAATTAATTCCCACCAAAGCTTCCCCTGACCCTTTTTCCTGCTGCCATTTAAGAAATAAGGATATCCTTGTTTCAGTCATTGTTTTCTGTAGTAACAAGTCTATGTAGGCTTCATTTAAAGTGTATCTGCCTTCTACCTGAGCACTCAAGAAGAACTATCATAAAAGAAATTAAACTAAAATCTTAATCTCTTGACAATTAGTTCCACTCCAGTCTTACAGAAACCAAATTATGAGAACTTTTATAGGCTGCCTTATATCTTTGAAGGCCAAATCAGTTTGAACTTTATGGTGTTAAAATCAGTGGAGCTTTTAGTATGTACCTCTCCAACAGATTTTCTAGCTGTCATATAATATGGAGAATCTTGGATGTATATTTCTGTAAAACTTCCTTACTTTCCCCTATACAAAAATGGAAAACAAGAACAGCATTCAGTCTGTTTATAGAGATTATTGACTTGCGCCACTTGGTACAATCCACAGCACTTAAAGCAAAATTGTTGTGAGTTTTTCTAAATTCAGTTATACTTACAGTAGCAAACATCTGTGTTCTCAGACTTGGGTTTCTGTTTTGATTGACTCTACAGATCAGTTAATTTATGAGCACTCCTTAGCAAAACAGCAGATTCCCTCAGTACAGTAAAGACTTCCTCGTTGCAGATGTTGCTTTCCAACTGTTTCAGTTGTTATTTTGACAAAATTATTTTGTTAGAATCAAAATACAAATTCTTACCACCATAAGAAAAAATCAGTCCTTCTGTATTCTTTTCCAAAACAGAGGTAGGTCAGACATATGCCTGATATATATTGACATATGTATAGATATGTAATTTCCTCTGCCACTGTGTGGGGGATTTTTTTGAATAGTATAAGCTATTTGGTACATCTGAATGGGGTTGCAATTTGCTTATGGTCACTTTTAATGTAGAACTTGTAGGTCACCCTGCATTACTTGCAGACTTCTTCTACATGTGTTGTAACTCTTACGTGAATTTGTGTCACTTAGAGATTTAAAAGATGATCACTTGCAGAACTTCACAAATAAATAATTTTATTATCAAGATAAAGGTATAACTTTTATAACATTTTATTAAGAGTATTTTAAAAAGTTTCACACAAAAAGCGATGCTTTGTCTTTTAAAATATGTTGAATATTCTCTTGGTATGTGGTCATCTTACCAGAGGATGGTTAAAATGTTTTGTAATGTGAATATTTTTAGTAATTCTTATGGAGAATAAGCTTCTGAAGCTGCAGTAGGAGAAAAAAAAAGCATGGAAGAGCTATCTTCTAGATAATTAGGTATGTAAATGTCTGTATTTTCATTTTAAGACTTACTTTATTTTTTCCAATTGCTTTTATCCAGATTTTTCTGTATGTGAATTGAAAATGTTTATTTGTGCAATACCATCCCCCTGGCTTCAAATGTTTGTTGCAGAAGCAATTTTTAAACAAATGTGTTTACAGAGGAGTATTACAGTTTCTACAGAACCTCTTTCTCTTCAGAAAATAGTAAGTAACTCTTATACTCCTTAATAACCTTTCACACTTCAGTATTTTACAAGTAATTGGATTCATGAAAATCTTGAAATACATCTTTTCTTTGAGGTCTAAGGTCATGCTTGTTGCCTGCATTGTCTTTCCATGTGTTCCAGTGCATTTAAATTTCTCTTTGCCTGAGATCTGGGTCTAGAACAATAGTAAAATTTTTTTCTTGCCAGAGAATTTGTCACACCTGATTAATCTGTTTACATGCAGTTAACATGAAAGTGAAACAATGCAACAACACTGAAAGCAATGAAAGCTTTTAAAAATAATCCCTGCTGTAATGATTGCAGTGTTACATTTGTACTTAAGGAGAATGCCAAATATAGTGTGATTTTTCTTTGCTACCTTTTCCTTCAGGGTTTTTGAAGAGATGAGTCCAGGCATTTGTTACATAGAAGGTTTTATGATTTTGAACCACAGCGTATTCCTGTGAATTTCTCCTCTTAGAAACTTTCTCCTACTTACAAACCTTTGCCTGCCTTCAAATCACAGTTTGTGATAGTTGGTGAGGAAAAACATGATAAAAGCTGCAGAAGATAGTCTCAAAGCCATGACTGCTGGCAGGATGCAGGCAAATCAGGGCGATCACCCGGTAATGTCATGCCCTAATTTAGAGTCTCATTTCAGTAATCTTAATACTAATGACTAAACAGAATATGGAATCCATAGCTGTTGCCTACATTCTCCTATTCTACAGGTAGAGTCACAGAAAAACAAATTTATACCTTTATACATTTCCCATAGGTAAGTTTTCATAAATTTTACAGGAATTTATTGTGAACAGAGGTCATTGTTTGTTAATACAGCACGTTTAAACAGAGCTTGAACAAAAGACTGTCAGAATTTTTAACATAAACCAACTGCGGAGCTAATATTTGATGTATATTGCCACATACAGAGCAGAATCGCTACTTTTAGTATTGCCATGACTACCGATCACTCTCTGCAACTACTTATGAATTTTTATAGTGCTTGAAACAAGTCTGTGTGCTTTTTGTAGTTTTCCTTAGTACAACTGAGTCTCCTTTCTCATTCCATACAATAAAAAGTAACTATCATCCAGTTTTGCCAGTTCTTCTCATACAGCATCTTATCAGCTAGGCTTTTCTCTGAGTTCGACAGCTGACCTGCTACTGCCTGATGGTAAATGTGCAGTGAAGGTGCAAGTAAGGTGTCCCTCACCTACTGCACATTGCCTGCAAAATTTATAGTGAACTACTAAATAGCCAAAGCCTTCCTTAATACCTTTCTTCAAATATAATTGTCATGTATTTGGTGAATCCCCTCACTGGCCTTTTTCCTATGTTTTTGCCAAACTGCAGAAACTTAGATGACTTTTTTAAATGAGCAGTATAAGTGGGTTTGAAACTCTATGTTACTGGAAAGAAGCTAACATCTGCAACAGCCAAGGCTGTCCTAATAATGAGAGAGCACCTAGGGGATAACTGGCTTACTGCCTTTGCAATGCTCAAAGACTTAATCCAACCCGTCATCTTAGAAGAGATGAAGGAGTGGAGTATTTCTTTACCAAATAGCTGCCTGGATTGGGAGCAGGAAGTTTGTAAATATTTTGATTTAATACATGAAAGTCAATTAACTGTACTCAAGTCTTATGTCCAGCTAAAGTGATCCAGATTTTCTCAGCTACCAGAAACCTGAGAGGGACCTAGAATTTCCCATTTTCTGTCTCAGACACAAGCGACTCACTGAGGCCAGTGTAAAGAGTGAATTGCAAAAGCATCAAAAAGGAATGCAAAGGACAACTTGAAACAATCTATATGTACAATCATTCAGGGATCAGATTTTTAAAAACTTAGATACAGCAGACTGTGGGTCATAGATGACTGCTTTGTAGCAAGTACAAAGAAAATAAAATTTCTTCATTTAAAAAATGTTACTTTTGCAACAGGTCTGTTCCTATTCACCTGCTCTGCAAGAGATAGGGATGCGTGAGACAAAGATACACAAAGCAAAGAAAAAGAAAATAGGGCAACAGCCATGCCCTGAGTCTCAAAGGACATTACAGATGCTAAATGGCGATAAGCAGAACCAAGTCAAAGTGCTGCCTGATCTACCGTAAGTAATACCTATAACATCACCAGTTTTATTCTGCTTTGGGGGACAGCTTCTGACCTGACACATTTCTTGAACTTTATGTGACCTGTTTTGTTGTCTACAAATTACTTCAACTGACAGAAAGCTCCATTGTAAGCCTGTAACACCTCTGGGCTGGGGTTTCCCATTTTCTCTTTGATCGTCAATTTCAATATGCAGACTGATGTAGTTATATTTTTCCAATATTAAATTTATAGGGTATATACAGAAGTTCACGGTTCATAGAATTACCTTTAAAGGAAGTTTAAAAGTGGGCAGTCATATTTGATTTCTGTTTTAAATACAGTCACAATTAAATGACATAGAAATTATGTCATTAAGACATTTCAGAAGTTATGCTGAAGTGGATAAATCTAAATATTCTGTACGTACACATTTAAAACCATTAAATACATATATTAAATTAAAATATGAAATAGTGATTTTAAATGTGTCCCCTTTGCTCTCTTTTCAGTGACTTAATCTTTGATAAGCCTAGAGCAAAAACAGAAGTTTGGACTGCACACACCAAAGAGAGTTATCTTTCGGATGAAGAGGTATACAAGAGAAATATTAAAGGTATTCTATATATCTAATTTATATCAAGAAGTTTAAAATGGTTAGAATTGATAGTTTCAGGTTTAAAAACTCATCCTGATGAATGCTGAACTGAAATGATGGCTTATGCCCAGTAATTATTTTCTTATGGTTCATGTTTCTCTTTTCTAATGTCTATTTAAAAGGAGGAATTTGAATATATGGTAAAATAAAGTTGCCTTCTTCATTACCCTCCTCCTTCCATATATTAAACACAGTGTACAGTTTGTGTGAGCTCATTCCAGTCTTGCCTGCCTTACTTTGCTAATCCACCTCAACCTGTGCTTGGTAGGATCAACGTCTTCTGATTTGCAAGTATAATTCAGTCGTCATCTCTCTGAGTCCTAGACATTTTGTGAACAAAGACTGAGGAGTATGCTATGTTACATAGCTGTTTTAAGCATATGGACTGTTTTCTTCCAGGCATTCAGCCCAGACTATGAAAGGCATTTGGCTTTTGTCTTAACTGTACTGGAACTCACGTACCTAAGGAATAAAACAGCACTGCAGTAATTAATTCCGTTCCTGTTTGTTACACAAGTTAAATAAATTGTATTTTGCATAGGCTTGCTTTACTACAGCATGACTTGCTGGAACTACTTTTTCGTCTTCATCATCAGAAATTTACCTACAACTATATTAATATGACACCCAGGAGAAGGCTCAGAAAAAAACTGGCAAAAGCAAGCTGGAATTGTTCAAAAAATTAAAACCAGAACTGTATCACAAACACTGAAGGACAAAAGAAGACCTCATCCCCTTTAAGGGTTTAAAAGAACTTCAGTAGCAGAGTCAGACCATACATTTTTAAAATTGGTTCCCTTTCTCTTTATTGCTTTTGCAAGTAAAATTGATGGGAATTATTACATCTGATTTCTACAAAGAAAAGTGAGCTGAAGGGGGAGGGGGAGCGGGGGGGGGACCAAACAAACCAATGCTGCTTTATTTTCTATTCTCCCCTGACAAAATTGTTAGTGTCTTCTGTTGAAAGAATGGGTATGGAGTTGACAGATGCACATGGTAAAGGTATTAATATAACAAAATATTCCATGTAAACCTTATTACAAAAGCTAAGAGATCTAGCCTGAGATATTTTGAATTTCTAAAATGTTTGGTTCATCATCTTTCACCTGGCATCAGGATTTTCCTCTGGCTCTTGTTCAAATCTTATCAATTACTAAAAAGAAAACAACATTTAGAATGTGTCTGAAGTTTTTATTACGCAGACACTATTGGTGTCTTTACATATAAGCAGCAGCTCTCGGTTGCTTGGTGTTTAACTTTTCACACTTATTTCCGCTTTACATGGTACTAAAGCTTGGGATTTTTTTTTCCCGGAGACTATTATTATTATTATTATTATTGTTGTTGTTGTTGTTGTTGTTGTTGTTATTATTATTATTATTATTTCTCTCTTTCTCCCCTCATTCGCTACTGTAGCCAAGTCAGATAGCCTATTGAGAAACAGCAAACCATCTGTTAATGGATTTGAAGTTTTGATTTATACTTGAGTGTGTAGAGGCACTCGTGCTTAGCCAGAAACATTCATTTGAATTAAGCTATAAATGCTGTGTAAAAAGAACCATACATTTTAATGTAGGTTCATGAATAAATTTAAGGGAGGGCAACTGCACTCTAAAGTTTTATTGCTTCAAAACCCAGTATTTTTTAGTGTTTTGTGATCACTTGGTGCTTTTATACTGTGATTGAAGCTTTAAACCTTGAACTAGAGGGGAGATAATTCTTGTGTTAAACCATTTGCAGTACAATTTCATTGCTGGATCTCTGGTGGAACAGAAGCTCCGTGGGGTTTTTTTCCTTGAAAGATGTTTAAACAGGATAAAGGAAAATCTTACTCATTATTGAGTTTTCTGGTATATAGCCAGGTCTCCTAGTTCCAGGCACTTTGATTATTTTCTTTAGTTGCTATCTTGCCTAGTCTAGTGTAATCTATTAATTTTTCATGTTAGGAGAGACAGCCCTGCATAAAGCTTGCAGAAATAACAAAGTGGAGAGATTGATTCAGCTTCTCTCTTTCCCGGGAATAGACATAAATGTTAAAGGTAAGTTATTCATTTTCTCTACAGAACTAAGAAATTAAGACACAGAAAGAACTGTATTAGTATCTGCTTGGTAACAAGTTTATATTTCTAGAATCTAAAACTGTCTTTATTTTTTAAACAACACAAAATGAGGACTTTACACCAAACATTAAGGTAAGATAAATTCATAACTGAAGTGTATTTTAACACCACAATTTCTACTGGTTTTTAAAAATGCTATTTTTTTTCAGATGTTTTTCAATAGAATTTCTTGTTTTGAAATCACAAGCTGCCATTCTAACTGTAGTGAATACTAAAAAAGTAAAGTGTTTTCCTGTCTAATGAATGACAGTATTAACATTTCAGTACTACTTCTGCTGTTTTAAAACTTCCCTTGATTTATAATTCAGATTATGCTGGCTGGACGCCTTTGCATGAAGCCTGTAACCATGGCAGCACAGTGTGTGTCCGTGAAATTCTGCAGCGTTGTCCAGAGGTAGACCTGCTCAGTCAAGTGGACGGGGTGACTCCTTTGCATGATGCACTGTCAAATGGACACGTAGAAATTGGCAAGCTGCTACTTCAGCATGGGGGTGAGTGCATTTATGCTAAACTGGTTTAGGGAAATTATCCACTGTTCTGAATACATATGAAGTTCTTAGTGTTTTTCTTGATAGTTTCTTAAAAAACAAAGTTATTATGAAATACTTATTTTAAAACATTTTTAAGCCAAGCTGGTTTGGTTATAATAGAAATAATACTGTTTTCACACTTACCTTGATCAGCTGAATATGAAATTAACCAGGATTTCCACGTTTTTCCAATATGGTACTGTTTTCATCCTTCATTTTACACCATAAGCATTGCAACTCTATTCTCCATTAATGAAAGTAAAGATTACCTGTCACCAATCAAGGCTAATGACTTTTTATTGTTTTGATCTATTTTTACCACAACACAAAAATAGATCAGTTAAATCTCTATATATTGATGTATTCCAACATAAATTTGTTCAGCATTTATGAAAATTAATTTGATGGTCTCTGAAGAACACAACTAGCTTGGTAATTAGTTTAAGAAAGGAATCTATATTGTAATCATGATAACTGCTGTTTAGGGATAATAGTGGGAGGGATGCCTTAGTTTCTAAAAAAAATACTTTGCCCCTTAGGCAGGCACACAATAAATGTTTTGAACAATATTTTTTGTTCAGATACAGGGTATTTTTATCTTGTTTTGAAGTATGTCCTGTATCAATATATTTAATTTAGCATGTTTTAGAAAACCCCCCAAACATCTGCAAAGAATGGTCTTGGATAGCAACTCTTCCTTCTTTTAATTAATTTACTAAAATGAGTGTTTGCAATATCTGTACCATTGCCCTACTGTGTCAGTGTAAACTGTGCTTTATATGCCAAGTCCAGATTTTTTCAATAAAAATCATTATGTGTTTAGTCATGAGGCAGAAGAGTGTATTTAGATAGCCTATTAATTAAGGTAGAGAAACAAAATTGTATTACATTCTTGGCATATGACCCTCTGTATTTACAGTCTTCTCCTGCCCCCTAAAGGCTGTGTCTGTGTCTGTTGTGCAAGCACCAGATCATAATCAATACATGCCTTCTGCAGTTCTACGTCTCTGTTTACTGAGTCTCAGTTCTGTGGCTCCCAGGTGTTTTATATCTCTAATGAACCCTGTGTCTAACATGCCAAGCCAATACGTGGGCTCAGTTCTATCAGTCGAAGTGATGCAATAGCCAATATTATAGTAAGCCCAGCTCCTCAACTGGAAATGGCATTGCGTTGACAGATGTGCATTTTTCTTAGGCTGTTGTGAAGAATAGGTAGTGGATGATCTTGTTATCATAGGGGAAGAACTCTACTTGCACATGCATTCCTCAAGGTTTTCTGGCAAGTATAAGGCTGCGTGTATCTTTATCTTTGCCTTTGTCACACTCGAGTTATGGCCTGTCAAGTAACTGACAAGCCCATGGTAGAAAGTACGTTACCTATTCAGTGTGAATTTACTTAGCTCAATAATTTAGAACACATCTCTCTAAAAACATACTCTGCTTTCTGTCTCTAAAAGCCTTTAGCTTGCAGAAGTTAATGACACTAAATAATCAGTAATGATATTACAGCTTTAATCAGAGCAAAGTTAAAATATCTGTTATGGATATGTAACGTGGGAGTTTACATTTTGTCATTAAAATATATTTCTGAAGAAATATTCTAGTTAAAATGGCATCATTACTTTAGCATAGTAATACAAATTTATGTAAGTAGATTCCTGATGTGTTCCTATTTGAAAAACACCTGTAGTGTCTTAACAGCCTTCATTTTTTCTTAGTGATGCAGCCTTTCTTAAACTTACCAAGAGAGGTGTAAGATCTTTAAATATTAATACGTCAATTGTACTAATAAACAGGAAGTACCAAAAGAATTTATTTGTTCAGACTAGTTCTGAACAAATAAACATGTCCCATTTACTTACTTTAAATCTATTAGAGTAATTATGTTTTGCATTTTGGAAGTCTGTTCAGACCAAATTTTGAAATGCAGTTGTTAAGGAAGACTTGGATTCCCACCCCAGTAATTTACCTTGCTGCACAGCATAAGGCAAGATTGGCCACACCATCCAGAAAAGTAAAATAAAGACCATCATAGTATCATGCCTTTAATTTGAAACCAGTGTCAGCCAATACGCTGGTCTATAAAGTACTTAATAGAATTTTACAAGAGCAATAACATTACAGTTTTGCATACTCTATGTATGTTAAGACAATATTGTAAAGAAATTGCTACAAGGGATCTCTCTACATGTTGTAGATTGTACTGCAAATACGTAACTCATCCGTTACATCAATGTAACTTGGTACAAAAAAAGAACAGATACCTGCCTTCTGGCAATAAACAACCCAAAATCTTGTTCAGCTGCCAAATCAAATGTGCTGTTGTTACTAATGTTTGTGTTTTCCCTGAAGGGCCAGTCCTTCTAGAGCAGAGGAACTCCCATGAGAAATTGCCACTGGATTATGTTGAGTCAGTCGCAGTAAAGGAAGAACTTTTGAGTCTTGTTCAACCAGGAGAGAGCTTCTATGAATGCAGAAAACAAGATTTTTGCAGTCAGAAGAGAGAACTGTGTTTGATTTTATTTAATAAGATGCTGCTGAATTTTTGTGCAGTTTATAATCTGTCTTCACCCTTGACTGTAACTCTCAGAGAGGTAGCTTGTTCAAATGTACTTCCAGTAATGGCTTGTGATAGCTCTAAGATGAAAAATAAATTTTCTGAAGATTGGTTGGTAGATACATATTTTAGAGAGGTAGAAACTTTTCAAAAGCTACCACAGTTTCTTCAAGAAATATCTGCAAACATGTTTTTCTTCCCTGGCGAACAGACGAAGGCCTTATTAGCAGCTCTGGAAACTATGGTAGAAGCATATCAGCTCTTAAATCTTTTTAGCAGTTAAATTCCAAACAAGCCACATTGGCTGAATCTTGACTGTTAACCCTTGATACTGGCCTTTAAACCCTTGATTTGTACTGGCCTTTGGTTGCTTTTTTTCCAGCAACCAAAGAAGTACGAATTTCATAACCCTGCAAAAGCTCCCCATGTTGGTATCTCCCACGTTGTTAATATTTTCCCCTAGCAGAGCCTGGGAGTCAGATACACTGATTCAGCATGGTTTTTAGGCAAAAATTTTCCAGTACCAATACTTTCTACTTGCCTGACAGATCTGGATGTGTATGATCTTAGTACAGTGCTATATCATTTACACTCTTTGTATTTACAAACTTTGTATTTTCTGTCTTGGAAGTATTTTTTTTACCTGCCTTGTGCCATATTTCTCTTTGGTTTTCAGAGGTAGTGACCCTAAACTTAAACCAAGCAGCTGATTATTTTATTCCTTGAGAAAGATTTGTGTCTACATATTTTGATATGCTTTAATAAAGCTAGTGTTATAAATATGTCTTGAAATAAAAACATATGGAAAAGCAAATTCCTTCTATTCATTTTCGTCTTATTTATCCTTGTCTTATAAAAATTGAAATTATATTATGTAAATTAATTGCGTATTGTACAATTCAGAAGAGAAGGCACTATATATTTACGGAATCAATATGCTAACATTTCCCATGTCTTTGTTTGATAGATGGTCACACAAAGATGTGTGGAAAACATTGTTCCTCATCAGCGCTATGTTGCTTGTAGTCTTGGTTATTTGTGCAGTGACCAACTGGAGGAGACTGGCTTAGACACTTGGGTGATTTGCAAAACTCCAGTGGATACCACTTGCTGCTTCCCAAGTCAATGGACACTTTCAAGAGCTGAATTCACCCTCAGGAAAACTTAAGGCTGTCCTTGGCTGTGCTGCAACTCATGTTGGCTTGCAGTGATTTGATAGAACCATTACACTGGCAGGTAACCTGGTAACGCTCCTGGGACCACCTCAAAGGAAGATGCAGGTGGAAGCAGTGGCACAATCTAGTTATGTTGGCAGAGGAATTTACAAAGGATCAGATGAGGGTTTAAGTATATACTGGACATCATGTTCTAACACTAAGTATGGATATCATTAAAAATTATGCCCCACTTAATATGAAACTTCTGTTCTCCGTTCTGAGTACCTGCAAACTACACATAGTTAATCCTCTAAACTAATCCTCTAACCTAACAATTTAGGATTGTATGCTACATATTCTATCAGATAGACCTTTAAATTAATTAAGAAAAAGAAATTCCTATGCTGTTCTTTAAAAGGTATTGAAGGCAAGACAGCTGAATTACCTAATTGTACTTATGGGTTTGGGGTTGTATAAGAGTTACGTGTTTTGGGGAGCCCTTATTGCTCATTTATATAGAAATAGCTACAATTCTTGCCCTGCATCTTTGTAGAGATCCAAATTAATTCCATACCAGGATCTGGAGGAGAGACACTCAAATGGAAGTTTATGCCTTTCCCTTCCAAGTGAAGAGAAGCAAGTGCTGCTTTAGAATGAGGATACCGATTTATTTTGTTTTCTAATAGATTCAGTAATAGATTATTTAGCTTGGCCTTCAAAAGGTAGGTATGAATTAGCAACACTCCCAATTCCAATTCTTCTGTAATAGCCATTTATAATATTAAAAAAGAAAAAAAAACTAAAAGAAAGGGTGTGGAGTAAGAGCTGCTTCTGTAATTGATGTTGCTTGACTAGAGGGATTACGTTCCATTGCTGCTTCTGGCATGCAGCACATTAAAATTTCCATTTAGCTTTTCTGCAGCTGAGTTATATGATCTTACAGCAATCCACAGAAGATGCTCAAACCAAGTTGACTTTTGAACCAGGCCTTCATTATAAATGTTCCATGTTTATTAATGACCAATTATTATTTTTATACATGCAGGCAGGACAACCTGCTCCAACAGACTAAAAGGTCAGTGCATATTGGATTTGTTTCTGTCTCTGCATTTTTAATTTTTCTGTAATAAGAAGGAAACACCAAAAAAACCTTTGTCGTATATGAGATAGACTAAAAAACTTCAGTATTTCCTTTTGTAGGACACAATGAAAAAAATGTTACATGTGCATTTTCTAAAGAATGCAAAGTATACATTTGAGTTGACGATATTGACATTTTCTTTAGTCAAGAATTTGATACATAACTGTGAATTTTAAATAATTGGGACTCAGAGAACCCCCCCAAAAATTCTGGTGGGTTTCAAAAAGCAAATACTGTAGAATATTAATATATATTTATAATTCTAACATAATATACCGGTGACTGAAATGAAAGCAGGAAAAGCATTATTTTGGCCTGCTTTTTTAGCCAAGACATTCCCACAATTTTTTGTTATTATTTATATCATTTAGAAAGGAAAAAAATGCACATCAATAATTTTAAAAGTCCTACTTAACTATTTAAAGTAATTTCAAGTATCTCCCTCCAATATAATGTAGATAACATATGCTAAATGAACGTTATTAACATTGCAAAACAAAACAGTCAAAAGTTAGCAAATATGTGAATTAATGTTCCACAAGTAGCCCCAACTTAAACATTGTCTGTGCACATCGTCATTCTTTAATTATATGGTAACACAATTCTGTTCTCTCTAATGCTTTCTTAGTTTAAGGATCATATACTGAAAGTTTTCCTGTTATTTCCCAGTTATTGCAATTCAGTTTTATACGTGTTCAGTTTTATATATACTGAAGTTTGCAAACTTCATACCCTTAAAACATTTTAAGTATATCTGTCATATTTAACATAAAATTATATGCTTCATCCAATTTATTAGAATACCTGTTCTCTTTCAGTATAGCAAAACGTTCCTCTTAAAGTGAGATCTATTTATAAGTGGTTAAACTGCTTTTTAAAATCTCTCTTGTTATGTAGGGTATTTCCATCTTAGCTAAAAGAACAAACAAAATCAGCTTTTCTCTCTATGTCCATGTTTCACACACTAACACACTTCAGAAGCACAAGGGTGTATCTTCATCCTCAATCAATCCTATTTTTCCCAGGCCTTTAAAAAGTGCGTAATTATTTTTCACGTTCAGCATACAGTTGGAGAATATCTCTTTTGCACATGTACCAGATGATGATGGTGCAATGCTGCTTCCCAGTGAGGTGAGTAACAGTGGTCGTCAAAGTTGATAGCAGTAAAACAGAGGGTAAAGAACACTGGGATACGCAGTCAGGAATTTTAGTGGTGCACAAAGTTGTTGGTCAAGCTTTGAAAGCTGCACAAAAAGTCGCATTAAGGATTAATTTCAGTGTTGTATATCCTGTCATATATTCTTTGTTTCACGCTACTGCCATTACAAGATCACACTGATGAAGCATATCACTTCATGTCAAAAACTGTTTGTAAGAAGTTTTATAGAGGGTTTCTTGGTTTCAAAATGGTCACTCACACTGGCAAATAAATAAATACTGCCAGTATATTACAGTCTGTCCTCAGAAGTTTTGCTGTTGATTTATTTTTATTCAGTAGCAAAGTTTAGCACATAAAATTTTAATACTGCTGTAGCTTCAATAACCATTTAAAATTTGTTATAACAGAGAGGAGGTTCAGACCTCAGGGCCTGAGCTCCCTTTAAACAATCTAACTAAATAGTCCTGAAGGTCTTCCTGCACCATCTACAAGCCTGACTGCAGTTAAATTTGCTGTATTGCAAAAACCACTGTCAGAAATGACCTATGCAGTTAGTACGAAACCATGCCTCTTCCCCCTCATCAACTTTTGAATACTGTGCTCTGTTTTGGGTCCCTCATGACAAGAAAGACATTAAGGTGCTGGAGCATGTCCAGAAAAGGGCAGTGGGGCTAAGGAAAGGTCTGGAGCACAAGCCAAATGAGGAGTGGCTGAGGGAGCTGGGGTTGTTTAGCCTGGAGAAAAGGCGGCTCAGGGGAATCCTTATCACTCTCTACAACTGCCTGCAAGGAGGTCTCTTCTCCCAAGTAACAAGTGTCAGAACAAGATGAAACAGCCTCAAGTTGTACCAGGTTTAGGCTGGATATCAGGAAAAATCCCCTTACAGGAGGGGTTGTCAAGCTACCCAGGGCAGTGGTGAGTTCATCACACCCAGAGGGATTTAAAAGATGATTAGATGTGGACTTATGACATGGTTTAGTGGTGGGCTTGGCAGTGCTGAGTTAAGGGTTGGACTTGATGATCTTAGAGGTCTTTTCCAACCTAACGTATGCTATGATTCTATGACAGTCAGCCCCTTTGTCCCAGGACCACACTGAGCCTTTTTGCCTCAGCACAGAGCCATGCTCCTGCGTGGTCAAGAGTGCTTAGTAAATTCAAAGGGATCCATCTCCAGCTTATTTTCAAGTAGGTACAGACTTCACCATTTGGTCATTTCATGATCCCATGAAATTTTTCCCAAATGAATACAGCTTAAAATCTGTCAAATAGCTCCATCTTTAATCTGTTAAATGCATATAAAGTAATTACAATCATGCAACTATAACATATAAAGATCCTTAGAAATTAATAAATTTATCATCATATTTATTAGGACATGAAATAATGCTTTTTTAGAAAACAGCTCTAAAAATAACTTTGGAAAATATTCATCTCTGTGCTCATATTCAGATAAAGGTAGGGAAGCGCACCTGATCTATCAACCAAACTTGTAATCGTGGAGGGGAAAAAAAAGAAAAAAAGAAATCTGATTTGTCTAAGAAGCTGGCTTAAGTGAGGATATCAATAAATACTACTACAATAGCATATTTTAGGCATCTAAGTAAATGAAAAATGTCTTTTTAAAAAAAAGGATGAGCTCAGCAGACTGTCCAGCAGGCAGGCACTGAACTCCATGTAGAAGAGATGAAACAGTAAAGCTGCAGAGCTCCAGTAACAATATCTACTCAGACCTCTGTGAAACGGTGTGTGGGGACCACAATTAAAGTGCTCCAAAGATAATTAGAAGTAATAAGGAACAATATCTCTAACTCCCTATAGCTTATGATAATATACATTTTAAAAAAGGGGAAATTAGACTATTTTGATGATTTTCAACAACATCAGGAAGTACTGTTACCGTTCATATTCAAAGATACTTCTGGCTGGAGAGGGAACCAAAGGAGGAAGAGGAGTTGAACTTGGAGCTAAGAAATTGAGATCCTGCTTCAGAGTTCTTTCAGTGCAAATTTCATTAGTCTTTCAGAAGAACTATTGTACTGATGCTGGAAATTTGCCAATAATCTTGAATGTAGCAGAAGTGAAAATAAAACACTCAAAGAGTGAACATTCATCTTATACCAGTTGTTAAGAGTACTGACACACAGAAGTTTGCCTCTTGTGGTATGTTGCTTGCACATAGCTGAAGTCTAATTAATCCAATTTTTGTCTTACCTAAATGAGCTCTTAAATTTGCAACACGTCACAGTTTTTCCGAAGAGTCATGTAAAGAAATTCTCATTCTTGCTTAACTCCCAGTGCAATGAAATCACCTTGCTCTTTTATTTAAAACTTGAAGATGTTTTGCCAAGATACATGTACCTATGTACATACCAGCCCACCACATGTAACACATGTGACCACATGTGCTTCGGAAAATTTAAGGAAGGCAAACCAAAGTTTAAAAAAAAAAAAAAAAAAATTAAACCAAACAGAAGGATCTGTATTCAAGGAATGGTAGTGTCAATAATTCAGCCTGTTGGTTTGTTATTTGCCTTGCTTACCCATTTAGTCTTACAATCTGATATTTTCTACTTTTCACTAATGCTCCCACCCCAATCACCTTTAATGATGTAAGGCTATCTGCATGCCTGCTGAAATTTTGTTCTGAGAAAAAACATGATCTGCCGTTTCATGGTGGTCAACCAGCTACCACTTTCACCTGTTCAAAGCACACCCTCTTTGTGCAGAGGACATGCTATTTATAATGGCTTGAACTATGAAAGATTGAACACATGAATACAATGTGGACTGATGATAACATATCTCCTCTGTCAACCCCTTCTCATTTTGGGAGCATTCATAGAACCTGTTCTTGATCAGCCTTTGCAAACTCCACACAAAAAAGTAGTGAGGGAAATCATAAGATTAAAAATGGGTGAAGTTATCAAAGGCTCTACCATAGTTGTATGAGGCCCTTCCTCACCATTTTTAAACTAATGTTCAGATTTGGTGGTTTAGGAATGGTGCTCCCCAATTCCAAACTCCCACCAAGACTCTCCAGACCACATGCTGCTTTCTTTCTCCCCTGCTTTTTCCACTCCCCTTTCCCCCAGCACGAGGCCGGAGAGAATTGGAGGCAGAAAAGGCAAAGATCACGGGCTGAGGTAAGAACACTCTACTGGAAAGAGCAAGGAGATAAGAAAGCGGGAAGAGTAGCAGCAACAATACTGAGGACAGAGGGTAGAAGAAAAGAAATGATTCACACGGAAACCTTCCCAAAAGTAGACAATACCAGATGGCTCCCTCCATCACAATTTCTAGACAGGAAGGAACCCCTTCTCCCTAGAAGAGAGCCCCTTTACTCCATCTCCAGCAATGACAGGAGGTGGTATAGAATAACCTTTGGGTGCTGGTCATGCCCTTTCCCAGCTATTGCAAAAAGGAGCCCTGTCCTGGACATTAACCACCCCTTATTCTATACCATCTACATCATACCCAGTTCCTACTCCTTCTACTATATACATAGAGATGTCTGTTGAAGTCATTTGGTCCATGACAGTGGGTTCTACCCATCCTAATTTTCTTCTAGGAGAGAAGGATAGGTGTGTGCTGTTGGTTGGCTGCAAGCTGCTCATGACTGGTGTATCTGGAGCAGTCCGTACTCGCTGTCCATGGTAGTTATGGCACACAGTGGCAGGCTCATTCAGCAACCAGCATTGTACAATGAAACATTACAGATTGTCTTACCTAAAAAGCAAATCTCCTTCAGGTACACATCATGTTTCCCGATCCATCTGCATTAGCTTCCAAGTACACCCAAATCCTCAAGGAAAAACAGTCCCACGGACAGGTTTGCCTTTGCTTGAGGCAAGACTAAACCAAACTGTCTTCCCCAGTACATTTCTCATATGTACCACATGGGCATTATTGCTTTCTACAGGATATGTGGATATTTTGATTGGGTAGAACCAGCTTGATTGGGAGAGCTGGCGTTAGCTAACCAAGTGGCCTTTGGTAAATGTAGACCCCAATGCTAGAAGTTCCCACTACCCATTGCTTTCAGTGTGGTTTTTAACAGTCCATTGTACTGTTCAGTTTTCCCAGGGGCTGGCATGACAGGGAAGATGATACCCACTCAATACCGTGCTCTCTGGCCCAAGGGTCTATGAGGCTATTTTTGAAATGAGTCCTGTTGTACAACTCAGTCCTTTCTGGGCTGCCATGTCACCACAGGACTTGCTTTTTGAGGCCCAAGATGGTGTTCCAGGCAGTGGCGTGAGGCACAGGGTGCATCTCCAGCCATCCAGCTCTTTACACCACTGTCAGGACGTAGGGCCTGCCTTGGCGGGTTTGCGAGAGTGCGATGTAATTTACCTGCCAAACCTCCCCATATTTATATTTTGACCATCATCCACCATACCACAGGGGCTTTACCTGCTTGGCTTGCTTGATCACAGAACATGTTTCACAGTTATGGTTAACCTGGGACATAGTGTCCATCATTAAATCCACCCTTTGATCACAAGCCCATCTGTATTTTTGTATCTCTTCCCTGATGACCTGAGGCATCATGGGCCCACCAACCAGAAATAATTCACCTTTATGTTCTCAGTCCAGATCCACCTGAGACACTTTAATCTTGACCGCCCAATCCACCTGCCCGTTCTTGGGATGCTCCTCAGTAGCCCAGCTCCTGAGTACGTGTGCATCTACATGATGTGATTAACAGTCAACTTCTCTACCTGGGTAGTGATGTCTTGCCACAATTCAGCAGCCTGGCCCAGCCACCCCCACAGCATTTGCTACCACCCATCAGACAGTGTAGAGGTAGAGCACTGGCCATTTCTCTCATTCAGCGATATCTAAAGCCAGCTGGATGGCTTTCAGCTCTGCAACCTGATTTGCTCTACCATGTCTCTCTGTAACTTTGGTGACTCGCCGTGTAGAACTCCATACAGCAGATTTTTATTTTCCATGTAGCCCTACAACACGGCAGGAACCATCAGTAAAAAGAGTGTATCGCTTTTCATTTTCTAGTATCCGATTATATGGAGGGACCACCTCAGCACATCACCTTTTCTTCCTATGATGAAGATGACGATAGTCTGAAATTTTTACCTTCAGGCCAGTTCAGTTCAGACTTCCAAGATCCCTGGTTGACTGGGGTTTCCTGTTTGAGCTCGCTGTGTGATTGGTGCAATCCAGTTACTCTACGTGGCATCAGTGGCATGATGTGCATAAGGGAATTTCTCCTAGAACATCCCACCCAGCACTGGCAGTCAGGGTGCCAGGAGGAGCTGTGCTTTTGTGTCCATCACTTCTGAAGCAGCTTGAACTCATTCATAAGCTGCCAAGATCTCTTTTTCAGTTGGGATGTAGTGGGCCTTGGATCCTTTGTATCCCCAACTCTAGAACCCCTGAGTTCATCCTCTAATCTCCTCAGGTACTCTTCCAGAGACTCCAGGAAGGACCGTTCTCCCTGGCTGCAGTGTAGAGCACATTTTTCACATCTTTGCTGTCCTGATTGGCCCCAGGGCTACTGCATGAACAATCTCCTGTTTGATTTGTTTAAAAGCTTGTCACTTTAAATCATTCTTTTTCTGGGTCACATGACAAAGAGAGTTTACAATGTGTGTTCTGGAATAGGCATTCCCAAAACCCCATAGCACCTAGGAAAGCCTGTGTTTCCTTCTTGGTGGCTGGTGAGGACACAGCTGTTACTTTATTGACCACATTGGAATCTGATTACTCCATCTTGCCATTTTACCCCTACAAAATGAATTTCCTGGGCAGGTCCCTTGACCTTGCTATGGTTTATGGGAAAATTATTCAGAAGGATTTGTATTAGCTTTTCTCCTTCCTCAAAAACTTCCTCTGCTGTGTTGTCCCACGCAATGACATCCTCAATGTATTGCAAGTGTTCTGGAGCCTCACCCTTTTCCAGTGCAGTCTGGATCAGTCCAAGCCAAATAGTGGGACTCTGTTTCCAGCCCTGAGGCAGTCAGTTCCAGGTGTACTGGAACTTCCAGTACAAAAAAACCCCTGTGGCCTGCACTCTGCTGCTAAAGACATGGAGAAAAGCACATTTGCAATATTGATGGTGGCACCACTTTGCTGCCCTAGACTCCACCTCATACTGAAGTTCCAGCATGTCCAGCACAGCAGTGCTCAGTGGTGGAGTGACTTCCTTCAGGCCACAATAGTCCATTTTCAGTCTCCCCTCTCCACTGGACTTATGCACTGGACTGCTCGTTAATTGAATCCCTATAGATTACCTCCAGCAGAGCTAATTTTCTCAGGTACTGGATACCTTTCTCCATGGTGTTCCACCTGCCTGGGTGCACTACTAGATCATGCTTGAGAGAGTACCTTTCTCTCACACTTGACAGGAGTCAGCTTCAGAGGCTGAGAGTTTCTGTCCTCTTCCCAAACCCCCTGGCAATGCCCACATCCTCGGACAAGGATCCCAGCTGCTTGGCTTCACTACCACCTAGTTTTATATCACGGGCCATGATATCCCAACATCAGACCAGCAGGTCAGCAGGGGCTCACCCAAATGGTGGTGAAATCTCTTTGCGTATCTCACAGCTCACCCAGGGAGGGATCAGTAATTATCTCTGGCCCTGCCTCTTCCTCCTGTTGTGAGAGTTCTGCTTCCTATTCATCCCTTACTAAGCCAACTGATTTGGCTTTGGATTTCTTCTTCTGTATAGGAGCAACTGCTACTGGCATGGGTTGTTCCTTGGTTCACCTGCAGTTTGAGTGGTCCCAGTGCCTATTTCTCTGCTTTCCTCCTCTTCCCCCTGAGGGTGCTGTCTAGTATCAAGCAGTGTCCAATAAATAGTAGCCAGGGTCCAGGCACATTGTAGAACTTCCCTCCTTTCTGGAACTGCAACACCATTTTTCTTTCAAATATTCTGCCACTTTAACAGTCCTGTAGCTGTTCAGGAGTGAAAGGAAACCCTTGCAACAAGAGACAGCACCGGACAGCTCCCTCTGCCACAGTCTCTTGACTGGAAGAAACGCCTTCTCCCCAGAAGAGAGTCCATTCCTCAGAGGGTGCAATGACAGGAAGTGATACAGAAAAACTTCTGGGTGTTGGCCATGCCCACTCTCAGCCACTGCAAAAATTAACCCTGTCCTACCCAGAACCAGAGTGGTTTTTGGTTTGGTTTGGTTTCTCCATAAACAAAAAAAATCCTTTCAACTGGATGTTGTACCACAGCAGTACCCGGTTTAAGACATGAAGGGTTGATATGGTTTTACCTCGTTTGCCTACAGTGACTGCAAGACAACAACGAACAACACTCTGTGCATCTGCTGGAGGGCTACACTGAGGGCCACCCAAGTGGAAAGAGCAAAAAAACTTGCTTTGCATGATAGACTAGAAAGAGGCAAGCAGGCTGTTGTTTCAAATATTTTCCTTTTATAAATTTAAGTACAAATTTTGTGCAGCATTGTGAAGAAAAGGCCTGTAAATAAAAGACAAATAACATGAGTAGCTAGCAAGTGTCTGTTCCAGTGAAAAACTTTCAGGTCCCCTCTAGGCTTCTATCTAGTGACACTGGGGGAGAGAGGTCCCTACAAAGCAGAACGAGAACTGTGCTTACCTTTCAAAACTGTATCCTTCCCCAGAAACCTCTATCAGCCAGAGCATCTTCAAAGGGAGAGAAGATATTTGTTTTCTTTTCTCCTGCAGGGAAGCATATGTACACTCTTTTTTCTGCAATATATTCATGAAAATTGCCTAAATTTTTGCTAGTTATATTTCCAAATTTTTCAGTTACCCACTGGAAGCCTTCAAGGCTGCAGCTGCTCTCTGCCTCTGCTGTCTCTTGAACAGTCAGTCCTGGATCCTCTTCTGCACTGAGCTCCAGCTGCAAGAGGATCAACACTCTAATTAATTAGATCTACTATCCCTCTTCCCTCATTTGAACAGCCTCACATCTACGAGAGCATCCTCTTAGGAAATACACGTCATGGGTTTGAGTCCACTCATACTAGACAGAAAGTAAAACTGCGGTTTCCTGTCTAGAGCAAGTGGCATGCCACCACACTTAAACTAAGGAGCTGCAGCCGGGCAAGCGTCACCTCATCGGAGCTGTGGTTGTCACCATCACAGCTCTGCAGGTCTGTACCTGCCCTCCATCAGCCTTGCTGAAGCTGACCTCTGTCCCCTGCTGGTAGAGGTCAACTTCTGCCCAGTGTTCAGGGCTTTACCAACACCCCTCTCAGCCATTGCCTCTATCACCAAAGCAAGACTTCTTTCTGAGGTGGGACTATGACCCCCAAACCCTTATACAGTTTATGAGAAATTGAAGGTGTTTTATCAGTCCTTATGGAAATATGGTGTTCATTTTAGACAAGCTACAACATAAGATTGGCTTTCCCATCTATTTCCTTTGATGAGTGGGAAGCTTTGATGTCACCTGCTCGTCCTCCTGACCCCTCATAGTGTTTTAGCTGTGGGTTTGGGTGGTAGGATGCTTTCAGTTCTACTCTGGACATAAACCATGCAATTTTTTTTAAAGATACACATCCCCACTCTCCAGCAAATCAATTGCACCACTCAGCTTGGTGTCATCTGCAAGTGTGCCGAGAGTACACTCGATCCCACTGTGTCATTGATGATGATATTGAACAGTACTGGTCCCTGGACAGACTCCTCAGCCACGCCACTTACTACTGTTCTGTTTCGAAATCGAGCTCTTTGTTGGCTGCAACACTTTGGGTGCAGCCATCCAGCCAATTCCTTAACCATCAAACAGCTCATCCACCAAACTTCCTCCATTTTAGTGTCAGAGGCCTTACAAAAATACTTGTCCACTTGATCTGTGTCTCTGGCTTAAGTAGCCTGGTTATGGGTTAAGATTGAAAATGTATCTCTTCATATAATAGCAGTCTATTATATGGAGTCTACACATATTTGATGCCTGTAGTTCTTTCATGGCTGAACGTCTGCCTTTGGTAAGAGGCTGAATAGGGCTGAAATTAGGAGAAAAGCTGTCAACTGCATTTCATCACTGAATGTATGGACTAAGAAACCAGTTTTAAAACATATTATTTGTAAATAACATCAGAGTTTGCACATTTCTTATTATTGAGATGGGAGAATTTGAGATACATGGCCTTGCCTTGTCGCATGGATGTGTGATCTAAGGGGAATGGCTACTGTCCAGTATCAGCACTGGAAAAATGCTCTATGCAAAGGAACTGAAGTTTCAGAATAGGAACTGGGACTTCTAAAAGCTCAGAACTTCTCAGTAGCAGCAGCAGTGATGTATGTCACTTGTCTTCAACTGTGTATTCAGACTAGAAAGAGGGTTTAACATTCAGGTCAAGATGGAGAAGACCCAAGAAACTCCCTCCTTCCCTTGCACCATTATGCATTTTCCTGTTGTACACTGATCATTTAAATTAGCACTCACAAAAATGATGAGCTAATGCACTTGTTTGAGACAAGGCAGCTGGGCAGATGCTCTGTAAAGCTCTTCACAGAAACTGCATCTCGTGCCTCCTCTGTTACAGCCATGATAGTCTCAATTACTGTCAGCCATGCACAGTGTTGGCAGCTCTGGGACAGCACACTTCAAGTGCTCAGCACTCTGTATCCTCAATAATACATGAGGCCAATTTCCTACTACTGACTGGCAGGTGCAAACTCCCTGCATCATGCAGGCAGTGTGCACCTGTGACTCTCTTTTGACTCTCCCTTTGCCTTATCAGAACTTCGCTTTATCACAACTTTAAAAAGGTAAACATAAACCCTGGCTTTAAACTTCCTGGCATTTGACAGCTTTGACACCAAGTGATGGAAAGTGTCAGCTAATTAAAAAATTAATTTCTTTTTCAAATGCCACTCTTTGCTATGAAGATGTCTGCTCAAAGTGCAGCCTACACATTAGAGATGGAACCCAAACTGCAACAGTCATAGTGCTGTATTTAAATATGAATCAGAGGATTTTACAAAGAACAGTAAATTGCATAGTGAAAACCCATTTCCCATGATGGAGAATACATTAAAACAATCCTCTTCAACCCCAAGCAATCCATGCTTGCTACAATTGCTAATTTTAGACACAATCTCCATAAACTACAGGTTTACTGCTTTGGCATGCCTCTATGTTAATTGTTTTACTCCTAGATCAAATGCCTACTATAACTTGATGCAAGTCACACAGAGGTCCAAATCCTTCAACTGGAGCACAGCAAAACTGCAAGCTCAGACATTTCAGAAGCCAGTAAGCAAGGGCAAGATGCATGCATATTGCAGGAACAGTTATACAACTTTCAGAAATTTCTCTTCCTTTAAAGTTAGATTTTAATTTCCTTGACTCTTCTTTTCTGCGCTATCATGGAGAACTGCTTCAAAATATGTCACCACCTCCAGTGAGGAGTCAAAAAAGTCTGAATGTGTAGTACCATGAGGAGATTGGTCTAGATGGGAGTCACTGCAGGTCCAAGAGAAACAAAGCTGATGAAAGACAGGTATGTATGACTGCTTAATGCAGCAGTGAGAAATCAAACATTGAGCTTCAGAGGTAGGAGGTATGCGAAGGAAACCTGAAGTGCTGATACAAAACCAGCAGCTGAAGCTTTGTGACCATATTGTCAAGGAGTTACATCTATAAAAAGGTGAATTAGTCTAAGACTGTGGATGAGGAAAAGAAACCCATCAAAAGAACACATAGGGAGAAGAAGCAGTAGAGGGTAACAAGTCAAACAGTTTCCAATTAAGGGTTAATTGCTACTATCAGTGGTGAGCAGGAAATGAAGAGTTTGTTCACCTAGAGACTGCAGGCCGAAGTGGAAAAAAGGGAAGAGGGACCATTACACTGAGAGGTGTAGGGCAAACTCCATGGCATGCTATCAGCAATGTCTGAGCTGAGAAGAGATGGGAAATAGGCTGACAGCTGGAAATGTGTGAATGTAACTGTGGTTTTGAGCTGTGGTCTCCATAAGCATGTCAGGGGAAAGTATGTATCTGTATTGTGAAGAGAAAACACGAACAGGCTGCTTCCAGCATTAAAATCCACTGTAATTCTTCCCCAACTCTTTTCCAATCCTGTCTTCCCAAAACTGTACCCTGACTCAGCAAATTGCAGTGACTGAACTTTCTTCTAAGTAAAAAAGACACTTACTTCTAGAAACATAGTGCAGAAAGACTTGTCTTTTGCACAAATCCCAGTCCTTAAAAAAAAATCCTGCAAGAAATGAAGATGTATTTGGTAGTTATCCAATTTCTCAGTAAATCTTTTATTTAAGCAATCCAGGCCCTTCCCCATTTCTTCTTTCTTTTTCCCAACAGATGTGTTCAGGAACACTGAGACCGAAGAATATAAACACAGCGTAGGAAAGGACTTGCTTTAGTCTCCAGGCCCATTTCTTCTGATCAAGCCATTATCTCATGCCTGTGAGCAACAAACTCCTCCCGATATGAGTACACTTGTTTGTTGAGCTTGTTACATGTCCCAGGGCTGGCAATCCTATGGGGAAGGAAAATACTTTTCATTTTTGTTACGATATTTGTTCAAGAGGCAGCAAAACACCTCCTTTTATGAATGTAACTCAAGGATAGACGTGTGCCCCGCAGTCTGGTTCTGAGATCTTAATTTTTGCAAGTGAGAAAATTGGTCAGTGCACCACACTGCGAATTAGCAAGGTCAGTTGTATAATACGGCAAAAACACCACTGGAAAAAAGACTTTTTGTTAAGCACCCAGCTCAACAAAAATCCAATACCTTTCCTTGTTACCATTCAGTGAGAAAGTGGCAGAGGCTTAGAGCAGACTCTGGGAGCTGCGGTCCAGATGCAAGTGAGTCAGTGTCAGCTGAAGAGTTTCTGCCACAAAGCACTCTTATTTGTGTTAAACCACAGTTTGGGATCCCTGGCTGCTGAGCAGAGAGCTGCAAAGATTTTCACTGTGTTTTATGTAGCACACATGGATGTGTAATCTAGCAATGATGAAAGAAGTAAGTTTTTCTTTATCTCTTTCACTTCATGCTCCTGGATTATCTTCGAATGAAATACCTTAGCATCTTGCAGTGCATTTGCTGGCAGCTCTTCCTCTTGCTGGTAAAGCCTATGCTCTCAGGGACCAAATTAGCGGATAGACTGTATGCAGCCTGCTTAATTACTTCCTCATTTTTCCACTGCTAGTTTAATTGCAATAGAAAAAAACCTTGTGGGCTATTGCACTTGGATTTAAAATACTAACTTATGACACAGCAGCTCTTCCAGTTAAAAGATCACTGCTATAATGAAAAATACTTACGTGTTCCTACAAAGAGGAACAACTGTAAAAACAGGGTAAGCAAGCTCTGTACTCTTATCAGCAGGAATGTAACAAGAGCCTCTCAGATTAATCAGCCTTGGTGGAGTTTGAGTGCTCTGACATCCAATCTAAATATGGACCCCAACTAAACTAATGATTTTCTATGAACCTACATACAGTTGTTAAATTTTATTTTCTGACAATAGAAACAATTTCATGATTGTGAGATGCCTTATTCTTTTCTGATTGCTTACGAACAGACAAGTTGCTTTCAGAATAAAGCCTGCCAAATCTAACAGGTTAGAAATGGACTTCAGAATCAGTCTGGAAAAGGAAGATATATTGGAATATTTATGGCATAAGGCAGGACTGGCTCTTTACAGAGGCCATTGAGCAGAGTACACAAACTACAAATAGTGAAAATGGGTTCACTCACAAACTATTTTAAATTGTGATTTTAAATTGTCTTGTTGTGGCAAGAGAATCGTATTTAATCAATACGCATTCTTAGACTTGCCTCTGTGCGTTATATTTTCAGTGAGATCACTTCTGAGTGACTGAGGCATTTAAAAGGAGTTCACCATTTTTCAACAAACAGATGTTTTTCTCTCCCTTCTCCCTCCCCCAGCATGTTATGGAACTTAAAATACTGAAATCCTGCACAGAGAAATATGATGTTTTCATTCACTTGCCCATCACAGCACTCATGGAAAAACAACAGCATAGGATTTCAAAGACAGAGGCTTCATAATATCTAATAGAGTGATGCTTAGAAGTGTGTTTAATGCAGGAAACGTGCATAACCAGCTCAGATATTACCACCAAGGTAGACATTTGAAATTGTGTACAAAAAAAAAGACAACAAGAAATCACACGCAGGCTGGTGGGCAATGTTAAGAAGGTACAAGGCTTGCAGTGTATTAAAGAAATGTGCAAAACCGACAACAGGCAACAAACATTCACATCTTGTTGAGTCACAAATTTGGTTTTTTTAAAACAAAATAGGCGACCAGTGATTCTGATTTCATCAATAGTATGTTGCTCTTCAGGCAGGATACAGCCAAAAGGTTAGACAAGCTGCAAAATTAAGCTCTTTTAAAGTTATGATGTGACAAGAGTTTATTTAGGGCCAAGGCTTTCTGCAGAGCAGTCATTTGACTGGCATTCTTTTAAATACACAAACAGAAGGATCAAAATAACTGTCACGTAAGAACTCGCTATCATCTTGTCTGCAAAATAAAAAAATCCAGGAAGATGCTTCATGAGCAATGCAGCTAACACATATTTCTTTAGACAAATACATATTCACATGTGCTTGCAAAGTATTTCTAAACAGACTTTTCAAAAAGTATTTTTAGAGTAGTGCAATATAACTTTATCTGCAATTGCAACCAGTGAGAGGTAATCCAGAGGGGACCACAGCTCCCCTTGAGGATGCAGTCCCGTTGCTCTCTCCTGGGCAAAAAATCCCCTTTAATGTCACTGGGAACTATAATGAGGAGCTGCACACAGGTAGTCCCTCAGGAATGAGTCTCTGCTCACTATGTGGGGAGCTGAGTGTGGAAGTCTGCATGCAGCTACCAGAATATATCCCCAAGTACTCGTTATGCAGTGGCCACTAAGACATTTGAAATGTAAATGTTTCTCATCTATGTTCCATGTAATTTATAAGATAATGCAGTTTCCATGCAGTAGGGAAAGATTGTATCAGAAGAACTGACATTATTAACTAAGGAAAAAACCCTGGTATATCAGTTTTACCACAACTGCATTTCTTTCCTCTACACTGTTTCACATTGGTAACAGGTAATTTATACCATAAAGCATATTAATATGATCTTGTGATTTGAATGAAAAACTTTTTCTGCAAGATATCCATATTAAAATAGTTATGTGCACAAAAAGTGTTCATAGCATGACACCCAAAGCAGCATGGAGTTAGTTCGACCCATTACAGCTGAACTATGTAGTACAAATGAAGACTACTGGTACATGTAGAAAAATATGATAGGCAATCAGTTACAAACCTGGCAGTATTTTGAAACAGAGATTTGTAGGTCTTACAATGGAATGATAAAGACAGCAGGAACTGCTTTTGGGAGCTCCAGAAAGAGATTTGCACTTGGTGTTTCTCATCATCTTATAAGCAGCCCTACCACATAGAAAAATGTTGCACCAGGAGTTAACATCAGGGTCTGAAATTTAAAAAAATTTGCTAAAGCTTAAGTGCAGTAGGCTCCACTACATTGTATCTCTCTTGCAATATACAAAACATAGAAAATTGTAATGATGACTTACTGGATAAAAATACTAATGCTGACAAATAAAATCTGAGAAATTTCTGTGTCAGATTTAAAGTTACACATTTTGCAGGTTTAGTTGGCATGATTTGACTATCCCACGTATCTTTGACCACCAAGTAGCAGTATATATTCCCCAGTTTAGATTGACTTGTTTAATGCATTACATTATTTCTAACAAGGCTTTCAAATGGCAAAACCCCTGCTTGAAACAAATGCTTTTACAATGAGAAAGAGATCTTCCATGAGAAACACCTTTTAATACCATTTACAAAATCTCCCCACTAGATAAAAAGGCAAGATAAATAAAAAGCTTAGAGAAAGGAAATGCTTCTTAGGCTTGCTCTTTTATCTTCCCCTGGCAGATGCTGGTCTCCTCAACACATGAAGTTGGCTAGGCAGGATTGTTTTTCTTTCTCTTGCTCGGGCTGTGAGTAGGATCTTGTTTCAGTTCGTGGTATTGCATCTGTTTAAACATAAAGTTCAGAAAGAAAGTTGTCAGCTGGCACTTGCTAGAAAAAAAGAAAGATATCTTTTTTTTTCTGCCAGGGGATAAAACGTTAAAAAAAAGAAAACTTTCCCCCTAAAAATGACAGAAGATTTGCAGATACAATTCACCAACAACAGAATGGCATCTAGAATAAGAAGGAAAACCAACACCAGGAATATCCTGCCAGGAAATAACACTGCATGCTGACGTAAACTTAGAAAAGACTACTTTTTCTTTGTTTTCTCCATGAGCTCTAACAGACAATAAACATTATCATCTTGACCATGTTGGATACCATTCTTTGTAATGTTTCTTAAAAACTTGGTTATTTCCAAAAGCCTACCACAGAGGGTATCAGATACAGAGAGGGTATTTGCACCCATATCTCCTACTTATACCAGCTCTGAACTGAAGCTAGAAATATGGGAAGTCTATAATCTTTGTGATACTGGATGTGATTTATGTGCTTGATGTTATCTCAAACCTTGCACGCTCTCTGGGGACTGTGTACTGCATCACAAAAGCTTGTAATTCACAACCAGCTTTTCTTTTTTTTTAAAGGTGTTTATGAGCACAGTTGAACTGTGGCCACAGCACAAGCTTTCGCCCCAGGAAAGGAAAGGCCAAAGTGCTCTCAGAGTGCTGTCACATGACACTGGGCCATGCTGCCTGCCTCTTCCATTATTTGACCTTCCTGTTCCTTCTCCACATGTCCTGAGAGCCCCAGCTCCAGTGTTTCCTACACAGTGCCCTATCCCAGACAGATTCACATGGTGCTGGAGGCTGTTCAATACAAGCTCTAGCATCTGCTACCATCTCACAAATACTTGTCCGTCTACTGATTGCTCCTATGGATCCACAGAGGCACAACCAATGTAGGAACTTCTCTCTCACTGGAAAAAGATCTAGCAGCCTCCTTATGGTTCATGGACTATCCCCAGCTTGAGTTTGCAATTTTTTTCTGCCAAAGAATATAATATTAAATCAAAATAACCACTTTAAAATTTCGTTTTAAAAAAAAAAACAGAAAAAATATATACACACCACTTGCACATCTGAAGGAACTCTGGAGAGAAAGTCAAGTAGCTCATTGTTATCAATTGCATATGGATTTCGAATTTTCTTTGTAAATTTATTGATGCCTGCAAAAGTGAAAGTTCAAATGTTACTATCATAAGATATAAGATATCAAAAGATACATGCTTTTGGCAAAGTTTAAAAACAGATTTTAGGATCCATTTTGAAGCCTGACAGTTGCACCGAATGAATGCATGAATGAATGCATGAACTGTAAACTCTGGCTCCAAAGGCTGGACTCTGCTGCTGTGGTTCCCTGTTTCCAAATGCAAAAGTTCTAGGGACATTTTCAAATTCCTTAATACATTTTTTTTTAAAAGTAACAGGAACTGTGATTATTGTGAGGAAGTTGGGAAAAGTAGAGGCATAAAAAGTATTTAATTTCTGTAACAGAGCAGATGAGTAGAAATGGGCTTAATTGAAGGATGGAAGATTCAGAAGATTCAAGTAAAATAATTTTCATGCTAAGGACAATGAAACATATGGGAAACAGTGAAGTCTGCATCATATGAAGGCTTTAGAGGGGTTAGCACAAATGTCTGTCTGGGAATGACAGACAGAGATGAGCTGATGGCAGTGCAGAGAAGAGAGGATATGTCTCCCTTAGACATCATGGTCTTAAAATGCTTATTGACAATTAGTGTTCAGAAGCACCAAGAAAAGTTGTCCACAGAATAATCAGAAAGCAGGCTTTTAAATTAGACTTATTTTCTTACCACTACATACCAAGTCAGATTCGTATATTTTGAGAACCTGGTTTGTGGGCTTTGGGAATACACGTCTAAAAAATGGACAGGAACAGTGCAAACTGCATTGACTCTCATGGGAGCAGGAGAAAGCCAGGACACTATCAAAAATATGCCTTTCTGTGTAATTTATCCAGGCTCTATCATATATAAGATAATGTAGTTTGACTTCCAAAATATGGATTTTGGAAGATCAGATATATAAAGCTTCTGGTGCCCATACTTTTCAGAAAGCTTTAGCAGGGACATAAAGCCTTTAGATGGGGCATGCGAGATTCAACAGTGTCAACAACAACCACAGCCTCCCACTGCATGAATCCTCAGTTCTGCAGCGTAGACAGGAGATGGTGCCCTCCCTTTATACGGTGATTGAATAGCGAGAGTTCAGAAGGAATATCTGAGGTTCAAACACCTTTGTTTAGGAAGGTGTTTTGCATCAGCAAGTGACTGTGAAATTTAAGGTCAATGCCACTGTTCATTGCACATGGCCACTGGACCACTCATGAGTGAATTCAGGTGGTATGATCTCATTTTTATCACATCTGATAAAGAAAAATACCAGTCAGTGTGTGAAGCCTTGAAAAAGGAAAAGCACTGCAGAGATGAAAGGAGACACTACCGGAGAAGCAGAATACAAGGGGATTGGTCTTTTCCAACAGTTTGAAAATTTTCCGATTAAAATAATTGTCTTTATAGTTTTTTCACATAAACAGCTGTAGCTGTTACCAGGACTCTGCACTTCATCAAGTGGGATTAGGATGGATCCACCCCACCTAACACGCCACATCTTCAAGGACGAGGCTATGCTGGGAGAGACATGGCCAGGAAAGAACGGAGAATTTCTTGCTAGGGCAGGCTGAAAGGGGCAGTCCCTATGGATGCACAGAAGAAAGATGGCTATAAAAGCTGAGACATAATATGGAGAAATTTTCATTTAAAACCTCTACCTTCCAAAGAACAAAACGGGCAGATGCTACAGACCAGCTCAAACATTCCTACGGAAATAAGTCAGAAAAGAGAGATCAATGGCTTCCACAGGCAGGATGGAGGAATGAATACACACAGGAGAGGCTAGAAACACGCAGTGATGGAGAAAACAGGTAGCTGTTTGGAATACTGCAGTTTTTGAAGGGACAGTTGCTCAAAGCTGTGCTCAGCATGACACGGCTCTGTGAGAATTCATTTCACCCTGAGGAGGTCTGGGCTGTGGGAGCTGCAGCTGTGCAGTACCTGTCTGGTCTCCTGGCATGATGCAAGAGAAAAAGGTCCCTAAAGAAGGGATCCATGTACACTTGCTGAGTAAGAAGTGACTTAAACTGAAGTGCAGGAGAAAAACGTGGAGTTGAAACCTCTAGTGGACAAAGGGGCTTGAAGTTATATCTACATAGCCTATGTAACTTGAAGGCAGGGAGAGAAGAAATGAAAAAAGTGCAAGGCGTACTTAAAATAATTTATGCTTATGCTATCCGTCCATGGTTTGGGAGCCTTGGGAGGTGAGACTCTGCCTTACTTGAAACAGAGACATTTCTGTGGGAGTGTGACACTTCCAGGGGTATGACTCATGAACTTTTCAAAGAACAGTTCTGGCTCTACAGTTATGTGGATCTTGGAGGGGTATTATAATCTCAGGTTATTGTATCAAACAAAGGAGATGTAAGAAAGCAAGATGTCAGACTTGTCTGGAAAATGACAGAAAAAGGACACAGACAAATACTTCAAACTTCCTTTGTGTGCTAAAAGGAATGAAATTTTGAGAACAAACTAAGAGTTTGGGTTACACTTAAGTGATGCATGGTATGGGGGAATAAGCAAAAGTCAAAGACAGGAAAAGAAAGGAAGCCCATCTGCTTGCTTCTGTTAGTTCTGTAGAAATACTTTTGTATTTTGGTCATATCCTTTTTATTGCTTCAGCTATGATCATTCGAGAAAACATTCTAAGAAAATTACTAATACTGACCGACAAATGAAAAATAAATGCTTTGGAGTCAGTTCAATGATTTTATGCTGTCTCCTGAATTCAAAAGTTTCCTACAAAAGTGGGATTGCTATTCTTTCTTCAGAAAGAAAATCTAGCCACTCATGTAACTGAGACTGTGCTCTTCTTAAGCCTATGCTACTGGGTAAGGGTACAGCTGCCGGTGGTGTAAGATGTATGAAAAGATGTACAAATGAAAACCTGGAGCATTATTTACAACAGATGTGGTAACAGCAGCTTTTTAAAATCAGTATAAAGAATAGATATAAGGACAAGTAGAGAAAGCTTGGATCAATCATAATTCCACCCAGAGTTTCTGTTCATTATCAACCAGCCAAATACCACCTATTCCTTTCTGTCTAACTAAAGGTGACCCCTTAAACAGGTTTCTTGCTACTATGCTTGCATACGCTTTCACAAGATAAAGTACTGCAGTAAAAAAGGCGTATTGTCCTAAATGCACTATACAGATTGAAATGCCTCTGTTTGTGTATAAGTGGTGAAAATAAATCAGAGTAATATCTAGACAAAGCTGCACTTTGATATATGACGAATCCTCATGGCTACATGTTTATAGTATGATTAAGTCTAGAATGCTAGCCAAGAAAAATGCATTTTGCAGGTGGGCCTAAATATTTACACTGTTGCAATTTTTAACTAACCTGCCTATTTCCATCACAGGGCAGCTTCATGACCATAAATACCAAAAAGCACTGTCAGTTTAAGTCATCCATTAAAAACCAGGCTTTTTAAGTGGTACAGACAGTTTAAAAGAGCTTTACTTACCCCAGACAAGGACAATGTATCTCAGTGGAATGAAGTACAGGATGACAGTGAACACAGAGAGGGCAACAATTGCCAGCCAGCTCAGGAATGGGACAGTCCAGTTGAATGTACTAAAGAAAAATTAACCAAAGTCAGAACTGAGGTCAGCCAACAGAGCCAATAAAAGAGCAAATAATGAGCAGGACAGTGGGAAAAGTGCCAGTTTCCACCAGGGAGAACAAACTGAGTCTACAAATGAATGCATAGATGCATTTGTCATTCATCAGGGAGAGCCTGGGCTTGGGCCCACTGTCAGTGGACATGAAAGGAGGTCCTGGCTTTGCCCACTCAGCTGCTGAATTTCGCCTCTCCTGGCCCAGCAGTGCACATCTGCCAGGTGAACCACTGCTCTGCTTTTTGGAAATCTCAGTGCCTAATCCCAGTTTCAGCATTAGGCAAAACCCACGAAGCTCCTTTCTCCCCAGATGTACTCGCACAGGCAAACTACATTCCCTTCTCAACACCACGGCAGAGTAGGACACAATAGCTGGAAGAGTACTGCTAAGGCTTTCTTGTTTTATCTCCTCCCTGTTTCACTGTAAGGACAGCATAAGCAGCTAAAGGCTGAAAAAGGACTTTGCCCCCTCTCAGAGACATAGGTCCACTCCTCAACCAGGTGCCTTCTTGTTTTGAGGGAAAAGGAAAAGGCTTTGCATGGCTACACAAAGCTGGAAACTCGTCCATGTGCTGAAGAAGGAGAGGGCTAGGGAAAAAAAAGGAGGTGAAAGAGCAGTGTCATGAAGACAGGGATAATATAACAGCAGTGGTTGAGGGAAGAAATAAAACCCCTTTGGATGCCAAAAAAACCCCCAAACAACCAACCAAAAAACAACAAACCTGAAATAAGTAAAGGTTATTTATCTATGAATAAAGGAAAAGAATTTCTGGGATCCCATCAGAGTTTCAGGACATTACCTTTCCAAAAAAAGTCACAGATAAAAATATCCTCACTAAGGGTCCCACACTATTCCCTGATAAAACTCTGCTGGTCACCACATTCTGCAAAAGCTGAGGTGTGAGGAAGGGAAAGTTAATGGATCTTTAAACAGGGTGCTGTAGCTCTCCAACCTCTGTGTTCAGTGAAGAGAGAAAGACCAGATGATAATTTTATACATGTCCCATAGGAATGTTGGTTATGGGGAGCTTGGCTCAGTGGATTTGTTCCATGAAGGCACCACCATGTCAAAAATGTTGCATGACATTTATCCAGAAGGAAAACGTGGCTTTGGCTCTAAATAGTCTCATGATACTCTGTAAAGTATTACCACTAACTACGTTCTCTATCAATGTGATTACATTATTTTGGCTTCTCTAGATGAATAATTGCAATTATCTGAATTGCAAGCCATATTTTTCATAATGAGCTCTGGCTCCCTGTGTTTATTTGTCTTCTTTTTTCCCTGGCAATTTTGACATGTCTCCGCTAACATTATGTTAGTGTCACTTAGTGTAGGATCCCTCCCTTTATCCTCAAGGGACACCTGCTCTTTTCCCCTTTTCCTTATGCATTTGGGATGAACAGAAGGTTGAGGGTCTGCTCGTGTTCCTGTGACTCGGCTTTGTGCAATGGATCACAGACACACCATGATGTGTGGGAGCACTGGCTCCTCACTTAGCAAACCTCCTTATGGGCTGTGTTAACACAGCATTCAGTACAGGTTTCCCATTATAGTTTTAGGAGCAAATTACAAAGATTTATAGTCTCACTCAGTTTACAAAATTCTGTAGCTCTCATCTAGTATATAACAGAACAAACCCTACCTCCAAAATACACAATTAGAACTACTTAATCATCAAGACAACTTCCACAAACAGCCATTTGATAAAGGACTTCTTTCAGAGACTGGCTCATTTTTCTAACTGGAGAACTTGTGTGATACAATATGCTTGCACCTGCCTCTCCTGCTGTGAACACAGCCTGCCTGGAATTGTCCTATGGGAACAATTTCCCAGGCTCTCCTATTAGGGACTTTACTCTTAAATGCAAAAATGGCAATCTCCTCTTCGTCGAGACAGAACAGGACAGCATTAGAGATGATCCTCAGGATTCCTGCAGACTCACCTCCACCCAAGGCATAGGTTTACTAAAATTCACTTCCAAAAGTGAATTAGGTAGTGGTGAGATGCTCTTGGCTTTCGAGGTGCAGAAATCCAAGTCAATCTTCTCCATGCTTTGCAGCTGACAGCTGGAAAGTGTCTTTCTGGAACCTGTCTGACCTCAAGTAATAAACCCTGTGTTGCTGTTCACTGACCATGCCAGAAATACACCGAACTTCTTGCAGTAAATCTCAGAACCTCTCTTTCTTAATGTTTAGATTTGTTGGCAATTTTTATATATCATGTATTAGGTATCATAAATTATGAATACTCTAAAGGAAAGGTTTTGCTGACTTACAAATATAACTTCCAGCAAGTGAACATACATACATCCTTAGAATATGAAACCCCTATTCAGTTCTGCTTATTTCCTTTATCAAAGCTGCATTTTTTATTATCACTTTTAAATAACTACCTCACAACAATATTCTCTGTTTTACTTAAAAACTTTAGTTCTGATTTTTGTCCCAATTAATATAATTCTAAATTCCAGAATTAATATGCCAGGATTTCCACTGACTGACGGCCTCCATAAAGCAAAGTAAATATAGATGGGTGTGAACAATGGATCATCCAAAACTGGAGTCCCTTGGAATATGTAAGTAAAAGTCTAACATTTTGTACCTCTGCATGGAAAAGATGTTAAAGAATATTGCAGAGCAATCCAGCACCTGTGTCAGCACTTACTTCTTGATCCTTTCACCAAAGGAAGCGATTTCATCTAGGATATTCTGGACAGTGACACACACCTCCTGGATGGCATAAAGTCTATTCATGAATCCTTTTTTTTCACCGTCCTAAATAAAAAAAAATGATTAGTTGAGTAAAAGAATTTCTGACTGTAGGAAAAGGATTGTGTTGCCATCAGTTAAGTTTCAAAAGTGCCTGTGTTACAGATTCATGTAAAAGGAATTAGTAAAACTTGGCAATGAGAAAATGATTCCTTGTCTTGTAAACAGTGCTTATTGCAGCATGTATGGCTTGGTACAGAAGCTGAGCTCCACACAATTTTGTCACTGCATTAGTTTCTAAACACATATTTGAATAGGCCAGGTCTCTAGGTTTTAAACGTGCTGGAGGTGCCAACCTCGTATGTTGTGTGCTCTTTCAAGTGGTAAGAGTCATAACGTGGAATAAAGACAGTTTGCTGAAATGCAGGTTTTTGAGCTGATGTAGGCAGAGGAAAATAAACACTTGTGGTGAAAGGCACTGAGCAAGAAACCAGAAGAACTCAGCTCCTATATGGAGCTGTTGTTTTTTCCCCAAATATCTATCTCTAAACCCAGACAGGTTTGCAGCATCAAATCCACTAATAACGCTGTGTTAGATGGGATTAAAATGAAGTATCACCGTGGAAAAAAAAAGTAGTTTATCTTCATTTTTTACAGATTACAGATAAGCCAAAAGGTTATGTTCAACATTTCCAATGGGCTGATGCCATATTACCCTATCTAGCTGGAATGTGATTGTTGTTTTCTGAAAATAAGAAATGGAAAGAAAATTTTTTACTCTTAGGAAAATATTTCATTTAAAAAGTTCAACTTCTTGTCATCACAAACCACATGATACAACAGTCTCTGTCACTGACTCCAAAGTTCAGCATCTAAGAAATATATGTTGTATTTAATTTTTCTTTTCTTCCCCTGATGCATAACTAGCAGACAGTATATTTGTTCACTCATTTTATTGACATTTTTGCTGTCTTAATAAATTAGATTGGAAGAAAACATAATTTATCATTTAATCATTTCAACAACACTGGTTCTGCAACAGTGTTGTCAAGATTACCTGTGAAGATGTTTGAAAGTATTTAGTTAGAGAACACAGATTATCTAAAAACAACCATGAGAGAAGTAGACAGACAGAGATGGGAAAATAACTTTCAGTGATTAAGTGTTATTTATAAACCAAGCACTTCAGACAAAGCAAAACCATCAGTTTTTCAGAATGTGAAAGACCTTATATTCTCACATAAGATTAATAATTATTATATAACAAAGAAATGTTTTTGTTTTCTGAGAATGACCATAATGGATCAGAACCAGTGATATCAACTATATCCAGTGCTGCACAGCAACACAGAGTCATTTATGTAAGTTATTTCCTTAATATTTACTGCATTCTTGAAGCCTTTGCAATGACACCATTATTCTCAGGTATACAGCTTCTGAAGACGTGTATCATATATCCAGCAAGCTTCATTTGTCATCAGGAAATAGGCACCTGCTCTATTCCTTCATGTAAAACACATACTTCCAGTATAATGTTTTCATGTACAGCAGAAGTCAACAATACCCCATACAGAAATCACAGGTATTTTTCTCCTTTCTAAATATGTATACCCTTTGCCTCTTCAGTTTTGTTTAAGAGATTCTGCCCTCTATGTAAAGTTATTTTGATTTATCATTAACTTCTGTGAGAAAAGAATTATGTCACTGTAACAAAACCAGTACCCTTTGTGGCATATCCAGAACTCAACTGGGGTTACATTCAAAGGTCCTGAGGCTGTTTTACAAATATCTTACAAGATAAATTAGTACCTTTATTCATGTCATGATTTAGGAATGGCACTCTCCAACTTAGTGCTCCCACTGAGACTCTCCAAATCCTGCTGCTGCTCGCTCACTCCGTCTCCCTCCCCACCCCTGTGGTGGGCTGGAGAGGAGAATTGGAGGCATAAAAGATCACAACTGAGATAAAAACAATTTACTGGGAACAGCTATGAGATAAGGAAATGAACAATATCAGCGACAATATTAAAAACAAAACGGTAAGAAAGAGAGAGAGTGATTCACATGCAAAATGATCACTGCAGAGCCTGACCCAACCGCAGCCACACCACCCTGGCGACTTGGAGCCAGTGCTACACTTACTCAGCCAGAAGGAATCCCTCCTCCCCAGAAGACAGTCCCTTTCCCCTGTCCCCAACAATGATGTGAGGTGGTATAGAATAACCTCCGGGTCCCAGCCATGTCCCCTCCTGGCTACTGTAAAAATTCCTCCTGTCCTAGATGGAACCAGGACAATTCAAAAATACAGCAGTTTTAAATAATATCCCACAAAAACCCTAAAGACAGAAGGAGACAGAGAAAGGATCACTATTTCCAAACCACTGCACCTTCTCAGCTTAAAGGAAATTTGTTGACATACTCTGAGGTGGGATTAGACAAAACAGCACAAGAAAGAGGAAGCGGTCAGAAGGATTATTGTTCATCTTTGCTTAAACTCTTCTCACATGTCCCACAACTATTAACTGGTTTTTATTTCCTGCTCCAAATATTTGTGTAAAAAATAAGCTGGCCTAGGGGAAAACTGCACTTATTTTCTTCCAGCAAGATGCCGTATTATCAAATACAATACATGAGCTACCTAGAGTAAACCAAGGTTCATGATAATTAATTTTTCAAACACTACTGGCCTTTCATTTCCAGAGAAAGATGGTGTGAGACACTGGAGAAGATTGCTGGCTTGGAACATTTCAGGTGCATGTGTGGGAAAAGGGGCAAGACAAGCCTTGCCCTGGTGAGGCAGTGCGTTGCTCCATCCACCCCCCCCCCTAGAGCCTGTATCCCAGCCCCCCGTGGCACAGCGGAGGCAACGTTCCATACCTGCCCCTGGAGCCCCTAACCCAGCCCCAAAGTGGCTACCAGACCAGACAGACCACCTGGGGGAAGGGCCCAGGAAAGCCAGAGCACGAGGCAAGCACAGGTCTTGATCACTGAAACCAGCAGTGGAAGTCATATACATTCTTTTCTATATCTCTTCTCTCTTTCTCTTTGTTCTTTTTCTTCCCATTCCTTCTTCTTGAAGTCTAAGTAACTTAAAATTAGATGAGTTGGAGTTTAAGTTGAATGGACTTGGAGCTTGCTAAGTTAATGCTTTGTGGAATGCTTTCTGTTAATCAAACATTGCTTTAAACTTATGCCAAAGTTCCCTGTTTTTCTTAAGTTTGCCAGTAAAGTTTTTGTTGTTTTGACTCTTGAGGAGTCTGTATTTCTCCTTTGCATCTAACTCTGGGTAAAAGAAAAACCAATCCGTAAGCCCCTTTAAGGGACTCGGCAGGCGAGTTCTGGGGCCTTAAGGATGGGCTGTGACTGGAATCAATTTAATCACTTGCATGACTACAACTGCCAATTTTCTGGACATAACTGTAATTTAAATAGTAAATAAAATTTATAATACAAAGCTAACAAAGCTTAATGCAACGCTTCATTACTATTTCATTTGTGTGATTTATTTGTTTGCAGTAGGCTTAAGGTATCTGAAAAGCAAGAGATTTGCTAGGGGATGGTCTTGAGCACAAACTGTGAAAGCAGAGCCAAATTGATGTTGATAGTCTGACCTGAATTTAAAAAAGGGAATGAACCCAAAGTAAAGACTGAGACAATGTCCTCTTCCTCTTTCACAGGAAATTGTACATTAAAGACTGATACACTGTTTGGTGAATAGTAATACTTAGCATTTACATACTGATTTTCAGCCAGAACTGTATTTTCCATTTGGTGAAACCAAAGCAGAAAAAGTAAATAACTGGCTCTAGTTGAGCTAATTTGTCAAGCTAATTTACATGAATCCATAAATAAAATCCATGTCGTGTGAGGCTTTTTATTCAGTAGACTGTGCTTCCAACCCCATGACAAAATATGGTGATTCAGGAAAGGATTATATCTGTAACCCCAAACCTCTCTCACTAAGTGAAAGGGGGAAAAAAAAAAAAAAAGAGTTTTAAGCAGAGACAATAAAACTCTGAACATTTTATGGTGGATAACTGTACTACTAGTAACTTCTAATCTGGAGAGAAAGGCATAGATAATAAAAACAATGTAAAATGAGAGTTCTGAGAATAGATGCAAATGTTGAAATTTTTCAAGATGCTGCTTGGGAAAAAGACTCCAGGTGGATCTTCCAAAAACAACCCTCATTGCCCCAGCTGGTATGAGAGAGCACCTCTGCACACACCATAGCAACCAAGGCAAAGCCAGACTAACTTGTGACAGGCACAAAGAGCAGATACAAAGTCACCACTGATATGCCATCAGTGCTATGGTCTTGTCACTTGGCCACCAGAAAACACATGAACTCTTTTTCGCTTGTGTCATACTGGATTACCTGTTGTAAGGCCCTAATAAAAGGACTTTACAGTGGTTCCTGTACTCTGGGTTAGATGCACAGGACAAATACCAAACATATTCTCAAGAGGCCAAAACAAGACGAAAGTTTATTGGGAAACTTCAGAAAAATTAGAGAACTTTAGCAAAAGATTTAGTACAACATTCAATCAATATAAAGCACTTGGGCATTAACTTGGCCCATCCAACTTAGCAAACATTAAACCTGTTTGATGTTAAGTTATTTAAAATATTCCAAGAAGAGGGAATTAGAAGAAGAAAGCAAGAAAGACAGAAAGACAGGAACTATATAGAAAAGCACATGCATAGCTCTCAGCTCCTGGATTCCAGCGGTGCTCAGATAGAAACTCCAAGACAGAAACTCCAAGAGCAGGTAGGGTGAAGACATATGCTGACCTCCTGCTTGGCCTTAAATACCCCTTGGCCTTCGTGGGCCCTCTTCCCAGGTGGGTCATTTGGCTGGTCATCTGGCCACTCAGGAGCTGGCTTGGGGTAGAGTGGAGCCCTGGCTCCGGTGTGCCGTAGTTGGCTGATCTGCCAGGCCGGGATACTGGCTCTAAGCGTGGGGGTATGAGGCAGTTCACTGCCTCACCAGGGCAAGGCCTGATCCCTTCCCCCACACAGGCATCCCAAAACATCTCAAACATAAATAGGCACACACACATCATCCCTCAGTAGGAGACCCAGCTATACATAGGGCTCTAACACTGTGGCAGACTTGCCATTGTAGACTGATGAAATAGACCCAGAAGCAGTTGGTAGTAAATGCATTAGCCCTTTACTAGCAGGAGTCATTAGTACTTCCCAGAAAAGCACGCAGACACAGACTGTGAAACACTGACTTACAGCCTGTCCACTGCTCAAAACCCCACCTCAGTAATTACCTTCCAAACCCTAACCATGGCTTTCTGTGAAGCCCACGAAGAAGAAGACAGTAAGCCAACACTATTCCAGCTCTGGAGGCACTTGATCTTCAAGTCTTCTGAATCTCTATCAAAAGGCCTCAGATCCAGTGATGGATACCCAGTTAAGTTTTTATTTTATCAAATTCCCAGGTAAATGGAAAGAGGACAGACAACCGTGACGATATTGTTATCTTAAAGCTGACTGTGGAAGCAGGTCTTGAGGTAAAGCTGAATGGTCCACAGGATCTGGAAACGTGCATGATGTGACCTGAGACTGGCCTCCTCATTACATCCTATAATGAACTGAGAGTCAGGTTATTTTAACTGTTCTTCTCCCTTGCAAGGCTATCACTCACGGAACAGCACAACCATATTTTTCTTCCTAGTTCTTAAACCAAAAAAGTATGGGAAGACTCTTGGAGATACTGAAACTTTTCAGTGGGACCTAAATGGTTTAGAAGTTTCCACCCTTTAAGTAAGCCAGATTGTAACTCTTGAGACTTTCAGTTATTTTAAATAGTGACAGATAGCACGTCCGGCAGACAGGTACCTGCTGTTCTTTCCTCAGCATCAGCAAACTAGGAGACCTTTTGGTACTCCTTCCCTGAAAAGGAGCAGCAGGAGCAGGCTTCCTTAAAGCACTGGCACCATTTCACCTCAAACATTGAATCCCGAGGTTATGTAGATGAGCTTTTAAACTCTGGGCTTCAACTTCGCCCATATTACTGGGCACCACACCTTCAGTGACCACAATTTTCAGACACTATCAGCTGCTTACAAATGCTTAATATGTCATCTTTAAAATTTACATGCTAGCACATCTTTACACATGCATGGTGGTGAGATCTGAAAATAATTGCTCATGCCTAAATGGAAATCAGGCTGAGGATTTTAAAATATGGAGAAAAGCACATAATAATGAAGAGTAGGGTTTTACAGAGAGAAATTATATTTGTGGTCATGATTATTAAAGAAAGAAGCAATAAGTTGCTATTGCCTAGTAAGATTCCACATTTAAAATAGCAGACAGTAGGCACAACAGAAACTATATAAACATGTGGAGGAAAATACTGAAAACTAGGTAAAGAACTGTTAAAGAGAGACTTGTTTCTTGCCCAGCTGTTTATAAGATCTGCAGTTGAAGTCCTGGTGTGATAATGGGCCATGAACATCCATTGATAATGGGCTGTCCATGATAGTGGCAATGAATGTGCCCCACCATTAAAGGTGAATGACCTGCAAGGCCAGCTAACTGGGTATATCAGGTGTCATTGGAATGTCCTGTGAATACCGTGTCCATGGTCCCAAGCTGGAGGGAAACTGCCCAGTCGCTGCCATAAAGCACCACAGCCTCTACATAAGGAATGCTCAGCAAGTCTGAGAGAGCTCTCCTCACCGACAGGCACGAAGAAAGAAGGATCTTCACAGGATGCCACAGATTCTTGGTGGTGATTACCTTTCTCGCTTTCTGTAATTCTTCTATTTTTCCTACTTTTTTTTTTCTTTCTTGCTCTCGTCTTTGATAGTGAGTAAATGTGTATTTTGATTAGCAACATTTGACCTCCTTTGTGTCTTAATCTCACTCTGGGTATATTTGAATCCTGCCCCTCCCCATGTTTGCATCTTAGGACGCATTTCCAGGTTGGGATAGACTCACTGTTTATGAAGACACCATACCTGTGAGCACGAATAACCTGCTTTTAGCAGTGGGGTTGGACTAGATGTCTCCAGAGGTCCCTTCCAACCCTAAGAATTCTGTGATTCTCTGTGAATATTACAACCATCTGTTTTTCCTTAAACATTACACTGAGAGTTGATAAAAATCATTTTGAACCTTCTGTGACTTTTCGGCAGTACCACCTATGTAATGAATTAGATTTTTTCATAGACTACTGCAGTGCTAGAAGATAAATATAAAACTGGAGGGAGAAAAAGTCAAGAGCTACAGTAATAATTCTAAAGAGAAAAAAGATACTGCAAGCTTTCCACAGAGTAAACAAATAACACTGTAATGGCAATTATGTAAATTTTGTTTAAATTGGGATTATTTTACTAGTGCTCTTTGCTTCCTCATTCTCCCTATCACGTCCCTCAGTGTTGCCCAGTGCTTTTTAAATATGTTCCTTCCTGATCTCTCCTTCACGGCACATTTGAATACTGTAAAGACAACACTCCAGATAAAAGACATAAACGTGGAGGCAATAGAGCTGGTTTATAGAGTAACGGGCCATTTCACCAAAGGGCCATCTAGTGGGGAGAAACAAAAACTTAAATTTTCCTTGCATGATACCTTTTTGACTAATGCTAAACCTCAGGTGTTCATTTCATACACACTCTAAACAAATATATTACTTGAAAAGGGTGAAAGCTTGTTTGTTCATGGTGATAGAGTCAGGAGCAAAAAGTCAACAATGCCAAATTTTGCTGTGCCTTTCTTGGCCTTATTTTGGAAGGAAACTCATAAAACTAAGGCGCTGTAGGGTTAAGCATTGGGGCAATTAGAATACACACAATGAATCTGCTTTAGGTTAATGCTTCAAATACCTGAAGTTATTCTTTCAGATGTCTTTTTCTTCACCCCTTTGACTATGATTAAAGAAGGGAAGGGAGAATATCTTACTTTACCTGAGTTGGAACAACACTGGAGCTTGACAGTGATCTCATTAATACTTGTTTTGCACCCAGCCACATCAGTGTAATCCAACAGAGGCTAACACAGAAGTCTTCTGTGTTATGTATTTTGCATCAGTTGTTTGCAATAGTTAATTTAGTCAGAATACAGTCCTGGTATTCTACTAAAGATCTACAACTTAGGCCATGATTTTATAGTTGAATTTGTAAGTGGTTCTAATGTGTTTACCCTACACTGAATGCAAAACTGCAATTAATAAGGTACTCATTAATGCAGCTCTTCAAATTCTGTTACACAAATGCGAGGGATGACAGACACAAAAGGTAAATCTCAAGGGTCTAATAATCCTCAAAACGTAAGGAAAAAGCCTGCTAGTTTTATTGGAAAGAGTGATTTTAAGTAAGAAGAACCTTTAAATGCAAGAGTCTGGAAGAACAGCGGAATGAAAACAAGATATACCAGCTAGTATAAAATTTCTGCATGCAGGTAGGGATGAAAGAGACAGAGAAACCAGAAAGGGAATGCTGAAAGACTGAGGTTAGCAAAACATCTGAATCATTGAGATGCTTATCTAAATCACACACACACATATTTTTGTTGTCCACTCATTATCAGTAACAGGCTCATCAAAACAATACAGTACTCTTTTGAAAGTTAAAACTAGCCTGAAAATGTGTCCTTCTATAAATGTCTATACAGCTGTCACTAATGGATATGCAGAGAATTGATATGCAGCAGTACTGGTGGAGTTAGTAATTTAAAATTTCAGTTACAGTTCTGAAATACATTTTCTTGAATGTTGCAGAAGTAAAAGTTAATTTGATATTTTAGTGTATGTAGAATGTAATTTTCATTTTCTCCCTGCAAAAATTACAATGATAAACATGCTTTTGCACAAAGGACAAGACTGACTATTCAAGATTACCTCGACATTGGGCTAGGACATTTCTCTCTGCATCAAACTCTGCATTTAGATTTAGATTTACTCTCTCTGGGAGTTTTCCAGTCCTATGCTGACAGGATATTGTAATCTCAGAACCCTTAATAAGTCATGCACCTAAATAAACAGCTCTATTGTTTCTCTCTCAGACTCCCCACTATTAACATCATCAAACACAGAAAAAAGTAATTTTATATTTCAAAATTCATGTGATCACACTGTGGACTTCTAATGTTTTCGGTTCACAGAAATCACAAGAGATTCCTTCCCCCAAAATTTTCTTACCAAAACTAGCATAGATAGATTTGGTATGAAATTGCCTGGGACTGGTCAAGCAGACCGCTGAGCAGAGGACTACAGAAATGTCTTTACTGTTGGTATTTGCTTAATCCAAACCTTTCAATGTCTGTTTCAGATTTCAGTGATTTAACTCAATGGCAAGTTGCTATGGGAAAAGACAAACAAAACCATTTTCTTGGGGACACTATTTGTAAAGAGCAACTGCACAGAGAGATAAAATTGTTAGTGGCTACATGTTGCTTCCATATCCTGCGGTCAAGAGAGCCCAGACGGTCTACACCAGTTGAAGAAAAATCCCTAAAATCTTAAACACTTGATTGCTGTCAAGTGATCAATCAGTAGGAATATGATCTGGAAAAGAAAAACATTACACTTTAGCTCAGATAAACCAGCAAGTGTAGATTATCTGAAATACTTCATTCTAAACACGAACCTATAGCAATGAAGATGAAAACAGTAGTACGTGAGATCTGGTTGGTATTCGTTGTATGAGTTGAATGTTTAAAGGAAGTCATCTTGAAAGCACTTTGGGATTGAAAAGGATGGTCAAAAGAACCATGAACATTCAAAATCAAAAAGAATAATTCCATGATCATGATCACTGGCTCTGTTACTTTAGCTCAGAAGAAATCCTACAATTTCTAGAGCAGGAAAGATTACATGATGTTCCAAAGAGGATGGATATATAAATACACATTTCAAATAACAGGTACAGTTATCCAGGGAACCCATCAAATTAGTAACTTGAAGAAAGAAAGAAAACAAGCCATTCAAACTCACTCCTTTTTTACATAATCCCCTTGGATAAATGTTCAAATTCAGCTTTCAGAAAATTACATAGTGTAGAAAAATATTTTGGCATTTGAGGCAAAGCAATATAAAATGGAAGAAAACAGCAGCATCTAGAAAATAACCCTGCATATATTCTGGTGGTACAGGGGCAAGGAATGATGAGTGTACCAAGAATTCTAGAATCTTTTCTGAGAAAATCTTGAGAAAAGCCTGAAAAGACTCTCTTGCCTGTTTTCTGTCTATGCTTACTTCACTGAAATCAGAAAAAAAAGCAAAATGGAACAAAATAAAAAAACCAAAACCAACCCCCTCAAAAAAACTCAACCAAAAATCCAACCCAGCCCAAACCAAACCAAAAAAACCCACAAAAACACAAAAGGCCCCCCCCAAATCCCCAACAGACACACAAAAAAACACAAAAAAAGAAAAAAAAAACCAAACCACAAACCAAATCCCAACCCTTTAAATTTATTAGGAATTACAGAAATTTTGGAAAAGATCAAAATCTGAGCCATATAGTGAAGATGGGGTGGTATCATGAATGTGTAAAAATCACAACAAAGGATAATTTATAACAATGTTATTTTAACGTTTGCCCACTACAATAGTCTCTTCTACATTCATTCTAAATATGATTCAGCATGCTAATTTCTCAGAAGTAAAAAAGCACCCATTTACGTTGGACCACAGTAAATCACACTCTTGACTGAAAACTGCAAGGGGTGCTCACATTCTGGTGATGTACTGCAAACTACAACACTGGAAAGAAAAAGAGTAGCTCAAAGGCATTTATTTACTCAAATGTCTATTCTTCTTTCCAGAAAAACAAATACTTCTAGCTTAGGGAAAGGCTTTGACTGTGCACTGCATATATGTATCTGTTACTTTACAATAAAAGATGTGAAAAAAAGCTACCGGCTTATCTTCAGTCACTTCAAGTGAATTTCCTTTTAGAATTGAATAATAAGACTTGCTTACTTGAACTAATAATGAATGGAGATGCTTTAGAATGAAAAAGGACAGCAAAATGTTGTTAAAATTAAATACAAAATCCAGATGATTACTGCAATGCTGCAATGACAGCTGAAAAAATAAATGTCAGGAAATACAAACATTTGTTGTTCTTCAGGAATGACTAACTTGGCCACTGAACACTCATGACACAGGAAGCATACTGGGTCACAGATGATACTGTTTATACTAAATCTTGCAACTAAAGAAGAAAAAAAACCCAGCTGAGAAATACCTAATATACTGAAGATAAAAAACAAGCATTCAACAGAATTTACCTGCTTTCCTAAAGACACAAATAAACAAAATACTTTAACCAGTCACCATGTGACATGCATTTTCCCAATTTACCTTTTTTCCCATCATCTCCTACCTTGTATACTGCCTATTTAAAAACTTTAAAGTACCAAGATCAACAGATATACAAATGCCAAATGAGGAGGGCTGGGAAACCTGCAGCTGACAGCAAACTAACAAATTGCTGCTGTTTAACAATTCAGAGTGGTTATTGGACATTAGACAAACGAATGAATCAGACAGACTCTAGAATAAGCAAAAAGGGGCATCCAACAGCAGTTAGCCTGAAAAGCTGCAAAAGAGTTGGCATTCAACCCATGATGCATCCCTGCTCAAAGGGGATGCTTTTGAACACAGAATTATTTTCAGGAGAGAAAACAGGAAATTGTAAAGAGAATTGAAGACCATCTCTCCCTTCCTAAATTCCTGATCCTTTTGCATCATTTTCACAACTGCCAGGGATCCATGTAGGATGGCATCAGCTTCAAAGGTTTGCTGGCACCAGATGTCCACAGATGCAGGAACACTGTGCCATCGCCTGCTTCTCCAACTCCACTACTGCTGTCTGATTGCAGGTGTTGTATAGTGCATCATCTCTGACAAAGTGCAGACTGTTTAGGATAACCTATTTTATTCACATAGGCCTTTTCAGCTGAGAACACTAATTAGCCCTCCATACTTATAAAGCTTGCTTCTTCCAAAACTTTAAACTCATTGTTTGTTTTTGTGATACTCAGAAAAGCAACAACCACCAGCCACATTGAAAGAATTCAATGACAGTTCTCTTCTTCAACTTCCAGCAGTCTTTGTATTATTTATTGTCTAGTAAATAAAGTTGAAATGCTTTTCAGCCTTGGTTGCAAACTCAGTACCCAGTTGCAGTCCGACAACAGCAGGGAATAAAGCTGCCATTGTAAAATATCTTTTTTTCTCCTTTGTGACTGCTTTCCGTAGAGTTCATTATTTCTCCTGGATCTGCACTTTGTCATATCTGGGGCAGAGCAATACTAAGTAAACAGGGAGAAAGGATGTGAAATTTTTATCACAGAAACAACTGGCTAGGAGGTGACACCATATTCAAGCTTTTCCCAAAGAAAACATGGAAGAGAGCAGGCGCTGTTCTTCTAGAAAGCTGTGCTATTCTAGTCTGACAGTTCAGGATTAAACATAAAGACACTTGAGGTATTTAGACCTTGTGGCACAATTATCTGAGAGGCTGTAATAAGCAACTCCACTGGATTAAAGCAGTTTTTTCAAAAGGGGCAGCTTTGTGTGACACTTAGAAATAGCCCGACTGCACCACAGTTCTTTGCTATTACACACACGGAGAGACGGCTCGCGCACAGCACAGGGTGGACGTGTGCCTGTACAGAAACAGAATGGTCAAGAGCAGAAATGAGCATGTTAAGGTCAAACAGCTATACCAACTTCTCAAAATACTCCCCAGGCTTTCAGACAATGGTGGTGGAGGAATTTCCACATTTGTTTGTTCCAAATATCCCTCAACGGCTTTTCCTTCCCTGAGTTTGCCCACTCTTATGTTGGACCTACATAAGCTTCAAGAACCCAAACCCCTGTTAGTGGTTCAGCTATTTCCCCCCAGGTTCCTTCAGAGTTTTTAGGCAAACACCATCCAGTCCTGATAATTTGTTATTACCCATTTTGTTGAGTTTTTTCTGTAACTTCTTTTACCAAAGCTTGATTTGAAGCAGACAAACCCTATGGAAACCTCACCAAAGTCTTCCATAATGAATACATGTGAGAGAAATTACGATTACGACTTAAATCGAAGGCCCTTGGGTAGGTTGTTTAGAGTTCATAGTACCATACAGTGAAATTTTCAAAGTAGTTATTACAAATTTCTTGAAACTTTTTAGAATTTTAAAGCAGTCAAATCAAAAAGGAGAAGGCAGCAAATGATAATTTACATTTTGCTTAAAATAAATGTTAGGCTGTAGCTAAAAGAAAAAGGATATAAAAATAACTATGTAACGAGAAAGAAGCAAAAGAGCGTATACATACACTGAAGGATTACTTGTAAACGATCATAAAACTTTGTACTAGAGATGATGTTTAAGGTACTTATTAATCTAGATGAAAAAGAAGGAAGGTTGAGATGCCCAGTTTAGAGACGACAGAATCACTTAAAGACATGATGTCAAACTTCTGAAGAATATAATGATTTTAATTGAATTACTAAGAGTAGTAAGTTTACTTAGTGCCATTGGACAAGCCCAGTAATTTTGGGTAAAGTATTGAATCCAAATTAAAAAATAAAAATAAAAAAGCAGATTCAGGAAAGCAGACATGATATTTGAAATAGTGAAAACTATTGAGGAAAATTAAGACAATGAGGAACAGAAAGTACTACGACATTTTAATTTACACAAAAGATGAATGAATATAATCAAGACACTCAAAATAATGAATGGTTTAGAGAGAGTAAATTGAGACTCTTGATGACTCTTATAGGATTGTAGAGAGAAATTTTCCATGAACTTGAAAGGCAGAAATAAAGCTGATAAAAGTAAACTCTTTTTTCCCAGACAATGCAAAACTCACCAGTGGGCCTTGCTAACAAAGCAGAGTTAACATGAAGAACTTAAACTAACAGCAGAATTAAATACATACACCATCATTTTCTTAGTAGGTAGGACAACAACCCATAGTTCATACAAAAATATGACAGTTTAAAAATGTCTTTTGGAACTCAAACACAAGTTTGAGTCAGAATACAGAGCAAAACTTACTATGAAAATCAAGTATAGACAACACACACATGATGATCTTAATGATCTCTTCTAACCTAAACTATTCTATATGATTCTATGAGCTGAAACCTTTCCTGTTTACTATTTGAGGCACTTGCATTTTTATTAAAACATTTCAGAGGAGCAGTAGTAAAACAAGAAATCAGTAAACAGAATCATGGAACTTCTGATATTTTAGCCTAGAAAAGAAGTACTGAGAAGTACAGTCCACTACTTTCTAAAAAGGATTGTACAGATATGAAAAAACCTCAACCATATAGTAAAAACAAACTTCCTATGAACGTTCTGAACAAACAGGGTCACATAAGTGTTTTCTAGCTAAAGCGCTGACTTCTTTTAGAAGGAAAAAACCTTGCAAATACTACTTTAGGCTAACTATTTTCATCCTAGGTGAATAAATGTTTAATTCTACTGTGTGTTTTTTTTCTTGTTAGGAAAACTGGGACTAAGAAAATGGCATAGCATGCCCATGGTTGCAACAGTAATCATTTGCACCAATCCTGATGTCATAACACCTACTTCATGTTTCCTTCAGTTGAACTCTGCCAATCCACACTTTGAAATAGATTCATTTTTATTCCACAGTTGTACAACAGCATTTGCAAAACCAAACACTTAAGAAGAGCTCTGGTGTTCTCAGGGAAGAGAGGAAATCTGAATACCCAAAAATCTTCAACCCTATCTCAAACTGAAAATCACATGAGAACCTTGGTTTTACATATCAAAATACAGCAGCAGGGAGGGCAGGGGTGTTTGGGTTTGCTTACTTTAGTAGAAATCTGCTAACTACCAGTCAGTACCTCCATACTGAGCAGAAATTTCTTCCTCCTCCTGAGATACTAGGCTTTGCCCACACTCGGACTCCCAGCTCAGTAGAAGCTGGCACTCCTGAGCACACAACTCCCACAGGGCACCTTACTGCAGTGCCTTGGCCCCAAAATCTCACTACTTTTGTTTTGACTTTATTGCTCTTGATTCCTGTGCAGCTGAAAATACTAATGTGGTGGAAAATACTAATATAGTGCTACAAGGGAGAGAAAGCAAGAGAATTCACTAACAAGCCTTACTCAAAACCAGGGGAGCACGGATGTGTGTAGTAAGCAAAGCACTTCCCTCCAGTATCTGGAAGATACCCCTGTTGTGTTATGATAATACAAAGGGAATGTAGGGAAAATCCTGTGACCCCTGGAGGTAGCACAGCCTGACTGGGCACCTTTCCAGAGCTGTCTTTGAGGTTGCTCCCCACCACAGAGAGATGGCTGAAGCCCTTTATTAGTGGCCCTATTGACATTAATATGTAATATTATCAATATTAATAATTAATGACTATCATTACGACTTTTTTTTGTTGTTTGCCCTAGGAAGGGGAGGGGGCACCTGTCAGAGCAGAGCCTGCCAGGTCCCAGCATCCCTGGAGGACGAGTCTACCTTGAAACGGGGCAGAAAAACAATTATATGCTCCAGAGAAGGTGATTCCAGCGTTAGAGGGGTAGAGATCTGCTCAGTGGCAAGAGGCTATTCACTATTACACCCTTCTGCATGGTCATGTGTTTCCAACTCTTTTTATATCCCATTTACATTGCATAAATCTCCTGGCTGATTCCAATGGCAGAGTTACGCTGAGCTTTCTCCTCCCCACTGTGACTAATCTTACGGAGCAAAACAGAAGGTTTGTTTTTTGTAGCACTGTGTTTTAATCTCATCCACACCACACTCAGTTTTCCTTACAGTTATACTTTCAATCAACATTTAAAAAACCTCAGACATCACTGAAGAGGTTTAAATAAGCACCTAAACCTGTAAAACAACTAAATGCTGCGAAGTATATGTAGTTTATGGTGGAGATAATTTAGTGTATACAATAAGGGTTCCAGTTTTCTCCTGGAGCATAAAAGTAGGACAAATTATATGTGGAAAAGAGGAGAGAAAAAGAAGAAAATAAAGCTTTCCAAGCACAAATGATTTTCAGTGTCCTAAAAGCAGGTATTATGTCTAGTATATCATACTTCATAACCTTATGTCAGAGCTCTGGCTATGCTCAAGACTTGTATCCCTACATGCATGTTAGGATACAACTCTGAACAGTGCTATTGAGAGTGACCTGAAGAAAAGTACAGTGCCTGGGTGTTATCAACATCTCCAAAGGGAAAGAACAACATTTCAAGCAGGTCTAGGTAATATAGCAGTGTTGGAGTGCTCCCCGTCCTTGACTCATCTCCTCTACCTATGATGGGTAAGGCAACGCAGGATATTGTAAGAGCATGATTGTAACAGTGTTCTGCTGAAACTAAAGTTTCATCCTTGATGAAACATATCCTTTTTGACTCCCTGGAAGCCATTATAGACATCATCCTAGCAAATCACCTTATTCAAAATGTTAAGGAACATTGAAATGAGAATACGGTGTAGGATGCCACTGACTGCAGATTCTTCTGTTTTAGTGTTTTTTTAAAAGGTAATGCTATTTTCTCTGGATTTTTTCGTGTTCCGATTATGAAAAATTAATTGCTCCAACCCTACACAATTATTCTCTACATTTTATAACTACTCTGATTTGGTAATTAAAAAAAAAAAAAAATCTGGTTTTGTTCTACATACTCCATCAAACCCTGTATATTGTTCTACTTTTCCTTGCACTGTAATGCTGACCTGCTTTTAACAGCCAAAGGTATTTTTACAAACTCAATAGATAGTGTCTATCTGCAGTGACACCTTAGGTCCTCATGAAAACATTAATTTTGAACTACAAAATTTGCTGAACTTTCCCTATATTACTCTCCCAGCAGGCTCCCAAGGAGGGGTTGTGCTGTCCTTTGACCAGATTCAAAGATGCCTTGTCAAACAGCGGTGTTACTAAGATGTTTCTCACCAAATTCTTTTGGGGAGCTTCAACAGTATGCAGTGTTGCTTTTAAATCTGCTAGTTTTTGATTGGGCGTTTTTGGCACTACGGTAGTTCCAAAAAGTCTAACTGCCATCAGAGGAAAACACAGCCCCAGACCAAACTGCTGTGGTTTCCTTTCAAAGGCAGCCAGTCTCAAAACCAAAGAAACTCCAATGTTCAATAAACAGACATTTCACTGAGGGGGAAAAAAAAAATCTTTAGTACTTTCAGGGAATGACATTTCTGTATTTATGCAGTAAGACTTCAAAATTTAGCAGAAAGATTTTCTTTCTAAAAACATCATGGTGTTAAAATACATTTTCTTCTGAATCAATATATCCTGAGGTAGATGACTGAAAAGGATTATACAATGTAAGAATCACTTGAAACAACTATTTAGTAACAAACTGATTCTTGGTCTATAACATTACATAATGTAATGTCTGATAATGCAGTTTCAAGCATTCCCTGAACAGACTATACAATCTTAATCTTTAATAGACTATACAGAAACCACAACTATTACTATGCAAACCATTCTTCTATCACAATGCAGGGGTGTGTATTATACTTCAGAAAAACAGCTGAGTAAACTGTTTCTTGATCTGCAGTATGTGCTGGGTATTGATCTAAAATATTCAGGCAGCATTTGTTTTTTGAGAGTGGGAAGGAAAGCAGTCCTATGAGCACAGAAAACACAAAAGAAGATGCTTTGGTGTACATGAACACATGCACAAATTTCAAATTCCCTACAAATTAAAAAAAAAAAAATCCAACTACAAATTAGCCTCCTATGCAGCAGCGGAGAAGGCATTACAAAGAATTTCCATCTACTCTTCTTCTCCTGTTGGTATTTAAAATTTTAATCAAACAGTAATTAAAGGTCAACAAATGGCTTTCCCATACTTAATTTCAAATTATAGCTAATACGATGCATTAAAGGCATAGCAAGGCACTGCTATATGTTGAGGGTAGGAGGAATCATCCATTCCTCTGTGTAAAATACTAAAAAGCACATCTGCTGAGCAATTGACCTCAAATTACTATTTCCAATTGCAAGAAAGCTTTGGATTAGCAATGCTGTTGTGACTATTCACACTGCTAAAGACTAACAGAAAGGAGCACTGTTTCAATAGAGGGCTTTTCCCTCAGGGCCCTCTGTTACTCTGGCATTAGAGTATCTATGACATTACATAAAGGAGTATGTAAAAATCCATTTTGTTTTTCTAAAGCTGTTAGCCTTCAAAACAAAAACAGTTTGCTAGGATAAAATCTGGTTTTTTCCATCCTGGGCTTTGTTACCTTAGCACCTGAGCAGGCCAAGAAAATATAAGAAAGAGAAAGAAAATAGGAGAAAGAAGAAAGAAAGAAACTTAAATATTTATTAGTCACTTTTCTTATATATTTTTTGATATGTATTAAAATAATCCATATACATTTCGCAGCTCAATCACTTACATATAACTTATCTGCAGAATCAAGTAAATCTGTCAGCTGTGCAAGTTTATTTTTCCATGTGCTATCTTGAGATAAGCAGGTCTGTAATATTATACTTCCACTGACATAATTGTGCATGAATTCTGATCTGATTTAGTATTACATGGTGCAAAAGGTGACACATTTTCTTTAATACAGCCCATTAGAAAAGGAAAGGAATTGCCAGTGTATGAAATCTAAGGAGTTTGATTGAAAGACTCTGGGACTTGGGGGTCAACTCAGTGGAAAAGTAACTTGCTCAACTACCCCAGGCACTAAGCACTGTGACAAGCAAACCTAATACCCCGGTGCATTTACTGAGACAATCAATAAAAATACTGCGCTATCACACTGCTACAGCTGTACAACAACCTATCATATTAGCTCAACTGTTCCTAAACCAGTCAAACCTGCATTTGCTGATCATGCAGATAACACAGATACCTCACTGGTCCTTAAGTCACATTTAATACCAAGTCAGAGTGCTAAAACAACCATTTATTGCTTTTCCATATGCCATAAATTCTAATTTTCAAGTCTATCTAAATTGTACACCGAAGACTACATTCAAAGAACTACTGAGATGACGAAGCCAACTGCTCTGAAATTAATGTATGGGAGATTTAAGGTAAACTCTGCACATTCCTACCTGGATCCTCAATCCACACCTGTTACCTCAGCACACCTGCACCCAGGGCTTTCTGGCCTCTCCCTGTCTCTTTGCCTTCTCCTGATGCAGGTCTCAGCATCATCAAATCCTTGCCTGCCCAAGGACTGGCCTAAGTCCTGCTCCCTAAGTTGTCTACATTCATTTTTATACATTATTTCTGCCACTCTTTCTGCCTGTTCCAGCCCTATTTCCTGCAGACTCCTCAACTCAGAGCAGCTCCAATAGGGTTCATAGGTGGGCATCTGTACTCTTGCATGCAGCTCAACAGAAAACTCAGTAAATCCACACAAAAACCATTGCCCTCCCTGGCAGTTAGTCCCAGGGCTTGATCTCTCCTAAGTCCAGACAGGAGCAGCCCGGACAAGCTTCTTAGCTTTGGAGCTTTTCTAGTAGTTATCAGTAAACACACAGAATTCCTATCATAGAAAAAACCAGAAACATAACGAAGCAGTTGTATGCACTATTTGTCCACAAGCTTTATTTATGCTAAATTTGCCTCCTAATCTGCCAGCAGATTACACCTGAGTAGAGGCAGACTCTGCTCTGTACCATGCTGTGATGTGTCCTGGATGCTGCTGCACACCACTAACTTTTTAATTCCATACCACACTGCTCTAGGATGAGCTTTGTTCTTAAATACTTTGGGCAGGGATGCTTCTTTCATTTTGTCAGGATTGTATTTTGCCTAGATGATCTGTCCTGTAACTTCATCACTGATCCACACATCAACATTAAGTAAACAATATAAAATTTTCCACTGACACACAGATATTTCAAACTGCCAACAAAGTACATGCATATTGTTTGCAAGAGCTTTCAGTTTATTTTCCTGTATTCCCGTATTTTCCTCCATAAAGCACAGCATAGCCTGATCAACTGTCCTGGCAAGTATAAGTAGTTGAGATTGCAATTTTCCTCAGAAGCCTATCTGTGAAGTCAAAGGCAAACACCTAGCTTAAGCTGTGGATTTTCAGCTGTGTTGTAGGGCAAGCCTCATCATCAAACCTCAGTTGAAAACCCAGATTACAATACACCATCCATTTTGCACACAGCCATGCTGCTGAGCGTCCTCTTCTCTCACAGCATCACCTCTGCCACTCATTCATTCTCATTCACATATACTGTGTCAACCACATGCCCCACCAGGAACTGGGTCCATGTAGCACTTATCTGATGCTAGCACATCTCAACCATCACTTTTCTCTACAATGCTTCCCAAGTTGTATCTTACTCTAATGGGTTTGCATGGCCAGGTTTTGGTAGTGGGCAGGCTACAGAGGTGGCTGCTATGAGAAGCCGCTGGAAGCTTCTCCTATCACTGGCAGAACCAATGGCAGCCAGGATGGACCTGCCGCTGGCCATGGCTGAGCCCATCAGCAGTGATAGTAATGTCTCTGTCATAACATATTTAAGAAGGAAATAAAAAAAGTTATTGCACAGATGTTATTGTGGACAGGGAAGAATGAAAGGAAAATGTGTCAGAGAAACAACTCTGCATACACCAAGGTCAGTGGAGAAAGAGGGGAAGGAGGTGCTCCAGGCGCCAGAGCTGAGAGTCCATGATGAAGTCCATGATGCAGTCCATGATGAAGACCATCATTAAGCAGCTGTGCCCCTGAAGCCCTTGGAGGTCCATCGGGACCTGCAGCCTGTGGGGGAGACCCACACTGGAGAGGGTGGATGCCTGAGAGGAGGCTGTGTGGGAAACCTATGCTGGAGCAGGGTCCTGGCAGGGACCTGCAGACCCGTGGAGAGAGGAGCCCTTGCTGGCGTGGGTTTCCTGGTAGGACTTGGTAACTCTGCAGGGGGCCCACAATGGAGCAGGCTGTGCCTGAAGGACTCTGCTCTGTGGAAGAGTGACCCACATTGCAACAGTTTGTGGAGAATTGGTGCCCATGGGATGGACTCAGGGCAGAGAAATTTGTGGAGGACTGTCACCTGTGAGAGGGACCCCATGCTGGAGCAGGGCAAGGACTCTTCTTCCTGAGAGCAGTGGTGGAACCTGTGATGACCTGACTGTAACCTCCATTCCCCATCTCCCTGCCCTGTTAAAGGGGAGGAGGTAGAGCTTGGGAAGGAGGGGGGAGTGCAGGTGGTTTTAAGATTTATTCTACTTCTCATTATCCTGCTCTGATTTTGTTAGTAATAAGTTACACTAATGTCCCTACGTTGAGTCTCTTTTTCCTGTGATGGTAATTGGTGAGTGATCTCTCCCTGTCCTTACCTTAACCCATGAACCCCTGGTTATGTTTTTTCTCTCCTGTCCAGCTGCACAGGGGAGTGACAGAACAGCGTTGGTGGGTGCCTGGCATCCAGCCAGGGTCAACCCACCACACTTACACATTACCATCTCTGCTTCCTGTGGGACCTGGAGGACGATTTGTTCTGTATTATGGGCTCTACACTTTATTGTAGAAAATGTTCAAAAGGCATCTCTCCAAAGGTGTTTGGGGCTGTCCTTTGGAAGGTTAAAAAATGGAGTTACGAATAAACCTGAAGAAACATTCAAGTGACTGGCAAATCAGTGACTACATGGCTTGCTTAGAGTTGCAAGTGGCTCACGGCAGTAGTTTAAACAACGCAAATCTCATGATTCTGTCTGAAACTGCTTCAAAGAAATTCTGTTAGAGAATTAAGAATGGTAGTGGTCCATTCTCACCACTTTCGAAACCACATGGAGCTAAGGTATAAACCAACCTGCACACATAGGAAGTTTTCAAAGGGAACCCAGCAGAAAAGGGCTTTGGTTTTTTCTTTAACACTCATTATTTCTCTCCTGAGTCACAGAGAAGACTATATAGATGATTTTAACTACACCTTAAAATTACTTTTTGAGGACTAGGTGAAAACAGCCATTTGCTTGGCCTCAAAGAATCTAAATCTGCTTAGTCACATTAAGAAATAATATTAAGTATAGAGGGAAAACTATGTCACATTCTTAAATAGCTAACATAATTCAGACATATTCTTTATTTGATTGAATAATTAATTGAATTATACTTGGATTACTTTATAAATGATCACCCACACTATATTGGTCACAGGTGAGCACCACCATGTACATGGATAAATGTAATTCATTCAACAGTTTATAGACTGTCCTGGGGTAATCCATAATGTTATTATATTCCGCATCTTTCTGTGCCCAAAACTTGTTCCTGTATCTCTAAGACCCTACAAAAGAGAACCTTGTGTGTAGGGGGTGCTATCGGGGCGTTCTTACAACCGGCCCTCCCGGGCAGCCTCCTGCCTTTTGCCGTGTGCTGTTTGCTTCGCTGGCTGCCTGGTTTTCGCTTTAGCAGAGGTTTTGCTTCCCTTTTTGCGTTCTCTTTTCGTTTTTTTTTCCTTTTTTTCTCCCCTCGGAGAGACTGCCCGGGGCCGAACTGCAGAGGCGCCCCCGGCTGCTGCCAAGCGGGCAGCCCCGCGGCAGAGCACGCCGCTCCCACGCAGCGCGCTGCGCAGCCCAGCCGAGCAGACCACGAGCGGCCCCAGCCCAGCCGCCTGGCTTTGCCGGTCCTGCCGTCTCCGGCCGCAAGGAAGGTGAAGCTCCTCCCCGAGTTCCAGCCCCTTGATCCAGAGAAGGGACTCTCTGTCGGGGAGATGAGCAGAGCAGGAAATGGGCAGGAGGAAGGCTGACACCAGCTTTCCCTTTGTCCTTTGAACCACGCACTGGACTGCGGAGCAGCACCTTGGAGGGGAGGGATGTCCCCAGCACTTCTCGGCCTCTCTTTGTTCTCGAGATTTAGCAATTTTGTATCTAGCAGTTATTCAGTTATATTTTTTTTTTGCCTGTTGCTGTTCTTCTTGTTAGCAAACTGCTATTTTTTTCACTTTCCTCTACTTGCATTCGTTTCTTATTGGTGGAAAGGGATTGGTTAAACCTATAAAGGAGACAACTCATTCCAGAGTATTCTCCTTTAAATTGTCTCAAACCAAGACATAGACCGATGATCCCCCACGGACTATCACACACACCCACCCCTCCTCAAATGCTGAACTTCAGGTATAAATCTCAGATTCTGATCTCATTAATTCTTATTTTACTTCACTGATTTTGATAGTATTTCAAGACGGCACCAGGACAAAGAAACCTATCTCATTAAAACTAAACCTCTCAGAAGGATGTCCAAGTACCTGTTTTCAAAGATGTGTACGTTAATGATGAAGCCTATATGATGTCCCAGTACAGGGCAGGATGAAAACTGCTTTTTTGTGAAAGTTGCTATGGAAAGACTCCACATGATCCAAGGTATATCCAAGCAAAAGTAACTTTATGGCTGTGACTTGGGGGTGATCCAATGATCAAAACCAGCATCAGCTGATACTCCAGAGTACAGGCTGAAGCAGTCTACACCATCAACCCATATATTATGTACAATTTTTATAAAAACTACACACCTCTTATCAAGATCTCCACATGAGTAGCTAAACTGAGATGAAACCAAACTGTATTGGAAAGTTTGACTTCTGCAGCCATGTACTGGAGATTGCTCTGCTGTAGAGATTTTTTAAAGAACACACAGTGTTATAAGCTAAGCTTTGAGATGATAACAGCTTCATATATAGCTACAGTTTTCACTGGAAGCTGCTGTTGATTTTTTATTTACACTTAGTATTTAGATATTATGTTCATGTAGAATTTAATGGTGGAATCAAGCTATAGGTGAACCAATAAATTTATTCGTTCTGGAATTTTAAGTCTACTCGCTCTCTATTTCTCTGTATCATTTTCCCACCATTTATTTTCTAGAAAATAACTGCCACTGTAATAGATCACAATCTTTTCTTTTAGAGAATATAAAAATGTAGGCTACATCAGAGCTATCTCTCCTCCTCCTCACAATCTACTCTCAGTAAAAATGCAGGGCATGCCTCTGAGATAGGTTGCAAACATGTCTTGTCTTGAAAACAAAGTTAGTACCTCTCAGCAGCAATGATTAAAAGCTTTAAAACATATTTTAATTTGACTCAACTATCATTCAATACAAGAGATTCTAGTTATCTTGAAGTACAATATCATTGACTGAGAACTGGAAAGAATTTTTCAAAGAATAAAAGCCTGAAGAGAGAGTAGCCAAATGTGCAAATGTTTTGAATATTGTTTCTTAATAAAACGTTAATATAAAGGTAAAACAAAGCAGTGTTCATAACGTGCATCTTGCTCCCTTTATGCCTGCAATGGTAGCAGTTCTTACTGGCCTAATTCTACAGTGTGCTGAGGGCTTCCAGCAAAATGCTGACCTGAAAATCTTCGAGATTATCTGAAATCTTACCTGGAGCTTGTTAAAAGAATAAAGCTATGTGAAAAGCACATGGGAACTTCTTAAAAACTAAATCTTAGATACACAGACAAACTAAAATCTTAGATGCATAGATTATGCATATTGACTACTACATTATTACAACATAACTGTGTAAAAATCCTTTTGATAGCTTATTGATAACTTGACTTCATGTAATTTAACTGACCCTTATTTGCTAAGATATTGTATAAGCCAATGTTTGTAAAGGAGCCAAAAGAAAAAAATAAGAGAGAGAAGTCAGATTAAACTGCAAATCTGTGGTTGGCATAGGTTTAGCAAACGTTACAGAACATATGCAATGCAGAATCCAGTGCTGTTTCTTGGAAAACTAGTATTAAATGAAAGACAAATGCCTGAGCCAAACAAACTACATATTTTTCAATTCCAAAATACATAACAAGACAATGAAGAAAAATCAGGAAAAAAGTGTTCCACTGCTAAGCACCACTTTGTAGCCAATAAAAGCAGCATACCTGCTGCTTCAGTTTATTATTCATATTGCAAGTGAAGATGAAAGTTAAGACTCTGCAGTAAAAAAACCACATCCTATGGCCTTAAATTAACAGTACTATCTTGACTGCAGCAGAGGGTGAAAGAAGTTACTAAAATACAGAACGTTAGAATGAGGCACGGTAGGTGCAAATCTGTCTTGTCAGATTCCTCTCCTCTTACACACCATTATTAATAAAATGTATTACATTAATTAATTTCATATATTTCAGCATTCATCATCCTCAGTTTATTACGTCTGTAACTCTACAATTTAGGGATGTCGAGCAATGTCCCTCTGTGACACATAACCTACATCAGTGCATGCCCACACTGAGGTCATCACGTAGCCAGAGTTATCCTTTCACCGTGAGCAAGTCACTAATATCCAAGTCAGCTCTAAAGAAAGACACTTTCCATAATCACTCAACAATCTGGTAAGTGAAAACATATGGATAGGTTTAGGTAAAGCCTGCAAGGAGCCTTTACTAAATGGAAAACAGGCGCTCCAGTTCCATGCCATGTAATACCCTATTGATCGTTAAGTCCAAAGGTTACAGGACTAATAGCTTCCTTGTGGTAATCAGGGAGCAAAGACACTGGCCATAGTCAAACAGCTGGGGCATATTTTACATATTTGCAACTTATGCTTCAGTTTCAGAAAGTAAGGGTTTGGCACATTTATTAATCTTGTCACTTTCTTTGCATAAGAAGACCCATTTTCCTGAGTTTTCTATTATATCACTTGAAAAAACAAGAGAAATAATAAAAGCCAGAGGCCACTACCAGCTGGTGTTACAAAATGTGCATTTGTTTTCTTACAAAAATTCATTTTGCACACAGCTTTAAGAAAACACAGACAAACTAAAATAACACAAATTTGCACCCTTCCATTTAGACAAAAAATGTAAGACGAACAGCAGTAGTTAAGAGAGTATGTCTAGTGCATCGGAAAGGAAAAACAGCCTACTAGCTTCTAACAAAAAACAAGTCAGTCCTAACCATGTGCTTATTACTCACAATTTAACCTAGTGCAAAATACTGCCCACTGCAAACATACTCAGTAAGTAGAACAGTCCATATATGCTTGTTTTAAAAAGTATAATTTTTTTCCAATTCAAACAGCATATTTAATCTTGAGAGCTCAAAACATTTGCAATGATGAAGACAGGTTTGAATTTATAAAAATCAACCGCAACACCTTCTGTATAGAAAAATAGCTCTTAAATATTCAATAAAAGGGCTCACTGAATGCACATGGTAATGTCAGTACTCACTTTTATTCAACCTTGGTAACTAGATCTAGAAAAATGTTTGAACTCTGGTGTCAGTTTGAGAAAGCTGAATATTAGATCACAACGTTGAAACCTAGAGTGATATTTCTAATCAGGTACGTTTTACCTGGCGCTTGCTCAGAGAATCACCAGAGAATTGGGGGGAGGGAGGGGCTGACCTCTGCCCTCATCTCCTTCTTTAAGGAATTTTGTTTAGCAATTTCCAAAACCCACTAAGCAGTAACTACACAGGCTGGTTTAAACTACAAGCAGTCAAGTACTATTTGTGAACTAATCGCAGTGGTTAAAACATCCAGGAATACACACACTACTGGTATGATACATTCGCACCGATCTAATAATAAAGGAGAAAGAAACAGGAAAAATGGCCTCAAATGGATGGTGGATCAGTGTTTATCAGAAAACAAACGATGATTCAAAGCTAGCATACTGAGATAAAATTCAAGCTCTCCACAGCTACATGATAGACTTTTACAATAAATCATATATTTTATTGCTATAAATGGATGCTCACATCATTCAGCGTTAAAAAAATTACATACGTGTTTTGTAAAAGAAGATTTTGTTAGTACAGTGTTAGCTGATTCTGAAATTATGCAGCTAACAATTTAAGTGATGTATAGAAGAATTTCACATAATAATTGTACAATGTTTGACCTGCCAATGGAACAAGGAAAAATACTCTTATTTTTTTATCATCTCTTACATCTTAGGTGTTAGCTAACAGGAAAATAATCATTGGGGGGGATTAACTAATCACAGTGAATTTTCTGACATTTCAAATGCTGCTGCCAGCATATGAATTCTTACAGTGGTGTATAAATGTACATCTCAGCCAGAAAAAAAGGTCAAGAGCATAAATTAAGATGCACTGTTTTTCTCCTCTCAGAAAAAAAAAAAAATTACTTTATTACAACAGAAGTGGGGGGACATCTGTGAAGGTCAAAATAATCTGAATTTTAATACAAAGTTGTTGTAAAACTATCTATTTTTTTCCTTTTTATTTTCTTCCACAAATATCACCTTTCTGATATGAAAACACCAGCAAGAATTGGGCTATCTTCACTGCACTCATCTCACCAGAAAGCCATCCTGCCAGTGCTAGCCATTGCTTCAGAGTTGCAAGGTCATTCTGATTTATTCCTTTGTTTTCTCCCTCTCTCTGGGGGACAACCAATCCAAGAAGTCCCATGGCTTGGCTCAATAATATGTGGAAATGAGTTGTTATGTACTGTGGTTGCAATCCTCAACCTAACCATCAGCACCTAAACTGGATCACATGCACTCAAACAGGTGAATGATCTGTTATGGCTTCTCAGCTTGCAGGGCACAATGCAAACTTCAAATCAAGTGGATGTCTACAAGAATTGTGATTATTTAAATGTCATACGGAGTGCAAATATTCAAGACATTCTTCTATCCAGCAATTCTTTGAGAATTTTAGATGTCAATATCCCATCCTTAACCAGCACGGAGTTGCTATTTCCACACCATTTTTCCCCTGATGTGCAGCTCTATTTGTAGTAGTCAGCACAGGAGGAATTTTTGTCCTTCAAAACCAGCTGTTGCTGCAGTTACCTTCACAAATGCTATCAAGTTCCAGACAGGCTGAGTTATTCTTGCTCCTGGTAGAAAAAAAAAAATTGATCCAGCTCTGGACCAAGAAAAGAAGAAAAAAATAGAAGAGGAAAAGGAAAAGGAAGAGGAAAAAGAAGAAGAAAAAGAAGTAGAAAGAAAAAAAAAGAAGGAAAAGAAGAAGAAGAAGAGAAAAAGAAAAAAAAAAGGGAAAGAAAAAAGAAAAAGAGAAAGAGAGAGAGAGAAAAAAGAAAAAGAAAGAAAAAGAAAAGGAGAAAGAAAAAAAGAAAAAGAGAAAAAGAGAAAGAAAAAGAGAAAGAGAAAAAAAGAAAAAGAAAAGGGAAAAGAAAAAAGAAGAAAAAGAGAAAAAGAAAAAGAAGAAAAAGAAAAAGAAAGCAGGATTTATAGACCTCTAACCTTTCCCTCAACACACTATAGCATTATTAGGATGATAAACAGCTCTGTCCAATCTTCTGGACTAAAACACATCAACTCCTTTTTTAACTGTCGGTAAAAACAGTGTCATGTCTAAATTCTCCCATCCCCAGATACCCAAGTGCTAGGAAAGATAATTACCTTGTCATCTCTGTCATCCTCTTCTTCCTCGTCCTCTAGCATGTCCTCCACTACCTGCAGACAGAAACAGTAGTAGTTGTCATCATTTAAAAAGAAAGAATTTTGTTCTGTCAATTCTAAGCCTTTTGTAGATGAAAACTTTATTAACATTTGAAATAAATGCACAGAGGGAAAATGTACAACTAGGAAAAAACACTTGATCTAGAGATTCAAATTTAGGAAAGTGTTATAGCTTTAATTGACCTACATTGGGGAATTATACACTGAAAACCCTTCCTTTGCAAAACGCTTGCTTGACAATTTAAGTATTTAAAAGGTAGTTCAAAATTCAGTATATGCCTGCTTTAACTAAAGGAATCCTTTGTCAGCTCCACTGGTGCCTATGCAGCACACACACATGCTCAGTTCAAATTTACGGTTACCTACATAAAAGGGCAACACTTTTAATAGAATTTACAGTATTCACCAAGAGATTCTTGAAGAATACAAAGCTGGTAATAAATTCACAGTAGCTTATCTCTCTGTCATGTTCCACAATGATATATACCGTATGCTCTATCAACATTAGCACTCTGTTTCTTAATAATAATTTTATACAATCTGTGCATCTAACTTTATGCACATTAAATGCTAACTGTACCTGCCACATGTCTGCATCTGTGTATTTTTCCATATAAAGTTTTTCAGTCCAGCACCATGAAATATAAACATACATTAAATTATTTCTCCAAATATTAATAATTATTATATCATCAGCATGAAATAAAACACTAAGTTTAGTTTACAGAGAGATCAAATGATTTTCCAAAGATAGGCAATGGCAGATTCAGACTCAAAAACCCCTTTCTCATGATCCTGTGGTCAATGATCCTAACAGGAAAACTCTGTGTTGATGGAATGAAAGAAAGTTGTACCTCCTTATAACCAGAAAATAATGTGCTTCTTTGTATCTTTGTATCTATCATATGTATATGTATGTAAGTACTTATTAGGATGTAAGAAAACCCATAAGGAAGGTCAGCAAAGATCCAAGTAGCCCATTGTCCTATTATGGGTGCAAAAATTTTATACTATGCATTATAAAATATACATAAAGAGGAAATGTGGAGGCAAAACTCACTGATATGAAACAATTTATGTCATTTAAGAGAACACACTAAAATTACAACTTCATAGCCACCCCCCAGACAATGCTGCAAGGGTATTCCCACATCCATGTACAAGAACTTAAGGTACTTTATCCAAGAGCCAAATTCAGGTAAGAGAAGAACTGAAAAACAAAAGTGTGTGTATCAGTTTCCTTTCTCTGAGTCAGCTCTATCATCAATAAGGTCCCAATTAGCCCTGTTACATGGGCCCATGCAGAGCATAAACAACATATGGTTTGGTAAGAGCCCCATCTAGCAGAGCGCTGTGCATGCATGCAAGTCACCCGCGCAGTTCAAAACATTTGCAGTTTCAGCTGTTCCTTCTTCGTTGAACCCTGTCCCAGAACGCCTCTAACAACAGTTCTTTGGAGGGGAATGAACCTTCACTTCTGTCTACTGGCTGCCTTGTCCTGGAGCTTTGAATGAAGTAAAACGAGAATACAAAGAAACCATAAAGAGCAAGCATGTCCTAAAGCATGAGAAGGAAGCATGACCTGAGAAATGAAGGAATTACTCTTGAATTCTTTCCTGCCCAGAATAGCAATTTTAGCAGGAGGAGCCTGACTGACCAAATCTTCTGCAGCCTCTGACCTGGCGCCAGCCAGGCAGGTGTACTTCTGCCTGAGGGAGGGAACCCAGGCTGTGCTCTAGCCACTATCCATGAAGAAGTCTCCCTCACCAGTCTGTTCTCTGTCGGCCTTTTAGGCCAGCTCAGCTCTGCTCCATCTCTCAAAGAAAGGGGATCAGAGACAATTACCAGAGAGCTTTGATCACAGGGAAATGTTGAGAGCATGTTGCTGAAATGAATGTAGCTCCTGCTTAGTTCAGTACACCTCTTACATCCCACTGAGAGGTGTTTGAGAGGTCCAGCCTTCACTGACCACTGACCACTCTGAAACAAAGGCATTTTATGTTTCCCATGCACCTGCATCACCTTCTTGTTCCTCTCCTGGTTGCTCACTGCTATATTCCCTGGGCTGTTCAAAGTCTTTGGGGAGCTGAGCTGTAAACTACATCACTGGAGTAACTGAGCTCTTCGAAAGAACACATCCTCATACCTTTAATGCAGTTGGCTCCAGTGACCCAGTTTACTGAGCAGCTTTACCAGCTCTACCAAGAAAATGGTAAACTGAGAAAAGAGGAGGAAAACAAACTGTTAAGGGCTGCAGGAAGATGGAAACTCTCTTAGATCAGTTTTTCCACATGCAAAACACCTGCTTAACTACACATTAGTTGACTAAAGCCCTAGATATAAAAGAGATCTGTTGACCCACACACTGCCTAATGCCCAGAGCTCACTAAGTCAGTAGGTCTCTTACTTTTCAACATTAATATTCCCCAGACACTTAAAGATCTCTTTTATGTACATCCAGAAATTTGTTGCCTTGAGAAAGTTGAATAGCAGGATGTCAGAGACTGAAAATAGTTCATGCCTCAAACATTGATATAAAGTTTTAAAGAAGCTATAACCACAGAAACCTCCTTGAAAAACTTTGGACTGTAACTGAGATTAGATACAGGGAAAACCCATTCTTTCATCAACCTCAGGCCCGGGGAGAAACAAACAAGGAAACGAAGAAGAGAATGTGAGCCAAATCCAGCAGCCATGCTAAGGATCTTCCCTGGCTGAGTTTGAGGTGGGGGAGACCACAGCCCACAGAAGCCAGGTTTAGACAGACTCCCCCCTGAAACGAGGTGGGTGGAGAGGAGGTTTCGGGTGTAACCTGGGCTCAGGGGCAGTGAACACCCATCCTCCCTTACACAAACTGGCCCAGGTGTGGAACCCCCAACCTCACAGGCCACATCTATGGGACATTCATGTCAGAGGCTTTGCACCACAGGACTGCACGTGAGGGAACAGATCCAGAGTCTGCTGTAAGAGACTGCCCCACTTCCCCAGGGGGACATGCCCGGACATTGCTACCTGGCCTGAGCATATTCAAGAGCCAAATTCTTCAAAACCCATTGGATTCTCTGCTTTTTGGCGGGACCTTCCCTACCAAGAAGACCAGCTGGAGAGGATCAGCAGAACATCGTTGGGATCCATGGAGTGATGATATTTTCCTTATTCTGTCCCTGTCACCCTCTTTTTCTTTCTGTCTCCCCCACCTATTTTGTTCTTTCTTTATTTCTTTCTTTCCTTTCTTTTTCTTTCTTTCTTTTTCTTTCTTTCTTTCTTTCTTTCTTTCTTTTCTTTCTTTTCTTTCTTTCTTTCTTTCTTTCTTTCTTTCTTTCTTTCTTTCTTTCTTTCTTTCTTTCTTTCTTTCTTTCTTTCTTTCTTTCTTTCTTTCTTTCTTTCTTCTCTCTCTCTCTCTCTCTCTTTTTCTCATATTTACGAACAAATAAAACCCTTACTATTGACTGGCATATGGTCTCGTTTGCACCTTAATTCGGGCAGAAGTTTTTCTAAAGAACCTTAATAACTGGGTCCTAACACAGGATGCCTATCTCACATTAGCATTCAAGTTAGCATGGAGACAATCAGCTGAACTGGAAATCTCTAAAATTGTTGTAAATGATGGCACCTCACAGAAATCACTTGCATGACAATATCCATTCTAATATCCATTCTAAATTATCCGCATAATAACACTTCAGACTCAGGTGTGTTTTTTTCTTCCACATCTAATGATTGCAAACTACTTTACAAGCTTCTATAGAGAGGCAAAATGTTAACTTCTTCAAAGGGCATAAAAAGTCCTTTGAAATTAGGTGAAGTATCAGACTAAGCCCAGATTTGTCTCCTCCATTCCCTCTTTTAATTCAAAGCCACTACCAGTCTATGTTCTTTTTCTAGTTTAGCCATGCCATCAATTACATTGAGATTGGGAGTACTGAATCATTTGGGAAGAAATACAGAGTTAGTTTTTTGTAGCAAAATTAAATGTAATGAAGTGTGCCAATGCCAAGATGCATAAATAATCCTTCGAAGTATACGAAACATAGCCCATGCTTTCACTTGTCTTGAAAATCAAAAAAAAGGGTTAAAAGAAAAAAACCCAACACACACAAACATTCAGACAATATGGACACAATAATAAAACTCATTAAAGCACCAAAACAAGTGTTTTCAAAACTTAGCCACAAATTAAAACAAGGAAAATAGATTCTTCATAGTTGTATGATATATGAATTATTGTCACACTGAAGCCTTACAAAAGCTGTATACTGAAGTACAGTCTACTGCAGAACAAAGCAAGGCTGTTCAAAAGAGGTACGGTAGATCTGAACACAGATTTCTGTTTAAAACTGGATTCAGAATAGAGTAGAAAAATCCCCCACAATGGTCTTTTTATCCTTTGATTCTGCCTCATTTCTATTCAAATAAAGTGCCCATCTTCTACTCTGTTTTGAAGGAACACAGTAGTTATTTGGATCCTTATGTCAAGCATTACACCTGGAGAAGGTACAAGGGAGGGAGGGAGGTGATGGGGAAGGAGGGAGAGGAGAGGGGTAGGCAAAAAAAAGCAAATAAAGATAAAATGAAATGTTACATTTATTTTAATAAAAGTTTTATGGCAAAAATCTTACGTTGTCCTTAGAATATTCACTCTAAAAGATGCCTTCTGATACCTTGTTTGAAATCAAGCAGTATTAATCAAACAACAGAAGGGCACTAGTGAAATCAGAAAGATCTAATGCAAGCAGTTAAAAGTGACATGACCTTCTGTAATACCACTTGTCACAGACTTATATGATGCATATCGGTAGAAGGTCTTGAAAGAAACTAGGCGTAACAGACTGGAGGACCATTGTTCTGTCACAGCAGATACTATACACCAGGTCACCAGAAGGAAGCACAGCCATCACATTTGCACACTGAAGAAAACATCAGCATCTGCGGGCTAGAATGCACTCTTCTGAGGAAACTGACATTAAATACAAATTGCATTTATTCTAAAGATCTACTCACTAACAAAGAGGATAGAATTTATGAGAAAATAATTCATTTTGACTTCTAACCTCAACACCTGCAAAGCAGAGTTGGATTCTAGTTATTCACAGGCATGTTGAATCAAAGCCCTACAGCTGCAAAGAAGTTAGAAATACCTCCTCAATCAAAAGAACCAGTGGAAAAGTGACGCACTGAAACTTAACACCACTTTTAAGGAAAGGTCCTTCTCTCTTAGCATCAGCCTGCCATTTCTCACACAAAGTGTGCAAACCATTATTAATTGTCTCTGTTCTACATTGTTCAGCTGATCCAAAAGAACCACTTGCACAGAAGACAATGATGTCTTTATATTTTAAGAATACCCAGTATTTGTTCTGCACTGAGATGGAAAATGAAGAAAAGGAAACGAGAAGAAAAAAGGGGCACTAACTCTGCAGATAGCTGTGATGACTGTTACCTTAATACTTTAACATGAAGCAATGCCCCTCATTAGGACTTCTCCAGATTTGCTTAGAACTTACTTGGTGTAGTCCTTCAAATCTAGGTAGTTTCCAATAAAAACAAAACACTTTCTATGCCACACACGTTATGATCTCAAAATATCTACAGATATTTGTATTTTCATATATAAGTATTAAAATTCATAATAGAAATCAAAAGTGAGGGTAAGATTTGATTCCAAATTAAATGCACTTTAGATGTGCAAATAATGTAGTCAGAATTACACTGTTCAGGACAGTTTGGATAGTCATAAAGTCCTGACTTAAAATGTACTGTAAGCTTGTGAGCCATGCAACTCAGTGTATGCCTGTAAGCGTAATATAAAATAATGTAATGTGTATGGATTAAGAAGGATACGTAAAACCACTTGGGGTTTCTCAGATCATTTCCTGGTACTTAATTTGAAGGAAAGATATCCATTGTCCACAAGACCACTATAGCAGCAATTATGTGCTCATATTCACAACATGACGTCTGCTTCTTTTATGGAATTGCCAAGGAGAAACTTTACAGGAGATACATCTTAATTAAAATGTCCACCTTTTTTATACCACACTTGTAAGGACAATAAAAATCAAATGAACAGATTCTGATTTAGGAGTACAGTATATCTGGGTCCAATCAGATTTATACCATTAATGTTTTCTTGGGGTTCTTCATTAATGATCTTGAGGTATTCATCTGTAGTAATCATCAAAATAACTGAACTACTAGATATGATAATTAGTGTGATAAGCTTCTCAGTAACATTGAATATCTTGCAGTACAGAAGACAGGAGAATAAAAAGAAAAGCATTAGTACGTTACTGCTAAAATACTTTCTGATTTTTACATAGGCACTCAAATTATGTCTTCTAACAGAATGCATTTTGTTAGCTTATTCTGGGAAGTGCTCATAATGTAATTTATTCTGATTCTTAATAGGAAATGAGACTAATACAGCTATCAGAGGCCTTTTGATGCATACTGCTGATTACACAGAGTTCTGTAATTTAAACAGCAGAATTTTATTTACAGTATAATACATTTCTTAGAAACATGTATCAGCAGTAAATACAGTTGATTATACAAGAACATGTAACCTTTTTGCTGTTGTCAGCTTTATATGCCCTCAATATTCAATTGCCAATGTAGTTAAGAGCAAGTAATTTTAAACATTACAATGGTACAAGTACCATACCATTTCTCTCATTTTCTTTCAATATTTGGTTCTCATTTTTTTTTGCTTTCTCTTGTATTTACACAATGCACTGTGAACTGAATATCAGGTGTTTATTTGAAGTATGTCTCCATCTGAAGGCTTCAATATGTACTGTACACTTGAAATGTCAGATCTCTCAGAATGCTTTATTTTTAGTTCAGCACAGTAAAAATAATTGCATTCTTTGCTTGGCTAAGTATCAGTGAAAGATTACTATGCAGGACTACTAAAAAGAATGCCTTCACAAAATATTGTGAACTAGAATTCTTAGGCAAATCCTTATGATAAATTATCTTACAAAGAACACAATGGCTCACTATAGGTTTTTACTGTTATTGTTACTTCTTTTCAAATATATTGTTTCCATATTCTAGCAGGACCAGATATGCTTCTGTTATAAAATAGCATTTATCCAAGTTATTTTAAGCTTATGGGTGTGACTCAGTCTATTGCACCCAGGTTTGAAGCTGACCAGCGTTTTGGTCAAAAAATTTATGTTACGTATTTTAGGTGAAAATGAATGTAATACACATATTGTTGTAATGTCAGTTAGGTATTTTTTCCCTGGTGTTTATAGATTTCTGTAAATACAGTAAAATCCCAAAGTTCTTAAAGTCTTGGATTCATCAAAATGTGCTAAAGTGATAGAAAGCCAAACAAAAATGAATAAAAATCTCACATTACTATGGGAATTTTTTCTAAAACTAAACTGATACTAGGTTATATGGTATTGATTATTTATAACAGCCACTACAACTTGTCAAGTGAATCTTGTTGCCATTTAAATCTGCAGGCAAATGCAAAAAAAAAAAATTCATTATAACAGTCTTATACAAAAAATGCCTCTTCTGTGCAGTAAACTTCAATTTTATTTTAGATGCCAGCAATATTGAAGGACAGTGGAAATAAAAAGTGGCAAAATTTAAATTAAAAAACCAGTTGGTTTCTGACAGAAAAAAAATGCATCAAATTTTTTAAAAAATGGTGGAGATATTTAGGGTGGAGTTTTGGTTTTGGCCTTTTCTGTTCAGGTGACCAAAACAAGCCAAAATATTCCAATCTTGTAGCGTGTTTGGGTTTTGCAGCTGCTACTGGGATAAGAACAGGCACATAAGTTTTACCAAGGAGTTTACTACATACTCTGCTACTGCATGCAAACCTCTGATACAGAGATCACGACTGCAGCATGGACAGCCTCTTTTAACTGCAGCCCAGGCAGCCACTTGCAGCACCACGTTCTGTTATGCTGCAGAAGAGAAATGCTTGCCACCCAATATATATCTCTACATAGTGTACTGTAGGACTGTTAAATTGGTGCCCAATGCATTTAAAATATTTACAGTATAAACATTTAGTTAAATAACCTTTACGTAAGATTTACGTTGATTTGTTCAATTCTCATTTAATGGCAAATTATGAAGAGGATGTTTCATAAAGATAATTCTCCATCTAAATGCAGGAGGCCACCCAACATTAAAATTATGTTTCTGATGCAATCTAGAGCAAATTTGTCCAGCTTCAGTGATTATGTGCACTCATAAAAATGAGACTTGATCAATAAAATTTAAATGTATGATTAAACTGACATTTTCATGTTTCTTTCCTGATATATTAAAAAAAAAACCACCATCCTGTCCCATTGTGGAGCACTACACTGTTATTTTTATTTCCTGACTGTGTGGATCACACAGAAAAAAAAAAAACAAACCAACATCTGCATGAAGACAACAATTCTTAGTGGACTACTTAATATTCAGGCACATGTTGCCAGCAGTCTTTGTTCTTTGACAGCACCCACTCTGCCCAGAGACAGATTGACTCCTTTGCAAAAGCCCTTCTAACTTCTTTTATTGATAACACATGAAGACAAAGCTTATGATTAGTTAGGAGCTAGAAAATACAAGGTAAAATCAGTTCTGCCTAATGTTGAAAATAATTTTAAAAAAACAACTGTACTTCCCTTACTTTTAGAGTCATAAACCTGCCTAGTTTCATACACATATTGTTCTGGGGCTAACTCTGTGTGCTCCCTCCACCCACTATGCTGGGGGGTTTTGTGGCCGGTGCTGTTGCTATCATACCAGAGGCAGAACTTCTCAGAAAGCACAGTCAGGAAGAAGGCAAGATGTACTTGCTCACCTGACAATGTTCTTGCTGTATCTTGTGCAAATGACATATTCCAGACACTGTCTAGCTATAATACAGGGACAATGACATTTATTTTTTTCATTAACTCATAGTAAGAATTTAGTCTGCAGTTAGAAATCTCTGCAGACTCCCTGGCAGAGTAGAACTTCCGGACTTGAAGCTCAAACCCCCAAAGTATCACACTGGCAACGGATCTGAGGTGCTTGGTGTTTTGTCTTGTATTCATGTCCACATGAAAGCCTTTGAATCGAAGAACCATCAGGACTTGGTCTTTAAGGCCATAAAGTGAAGAAACAGAAAAAAAATCAAATTCCTGCTTTGTTTACTTACTCGGTAATTTCTAGGAAAACAGATGGTTAAAGTCAGGCTCTCTCCTGGTAGGGTTAGCTTATGCACTGACTGTACTGCAAAGTGGCACTCTCAGCCCCAAACAGGAGCAACAACAAATCCACCTGACAGTGCTCTGACAGGCACTGTTGCCTGGTTCCTAGAACAAAGTGACAGGATTCTAATCAGAAAAGATCTCCTAGGATTGAGTGAGCTGGGCTTCTATGATCAATTCAAGCTCATTGTGCTTACCACCTTTTCTTGAGTGAAGAAAGAATTCACTGAGATAGATATATTCATAAGCATCATTCTTCCCATTCTCATTTTTGTTTTTCTGCATTTGGCAATTCCCAGAACATACATAAGGATTTGAGTCCTCATATTGGAGGACTACAGAAAAGTACCCAGAGAAAACTGCTTAAGATCTCAAAATTAAAGGCTGTCTTTAAAAAAATTATTTTTCTTCTGTTCTCAAAATTTCATCCTAAACATGGCTAGTTCTAACGTCTAATAGAAACATACACATATAAGTCATCAAAGTCTGTAGGAAAAAATCTACAATGAAATTAGAAGATGCTTTGTTGTCACTTTATATAATTCTTAAAAGATAAATAATATATATATACTTTATTATGCAAATTCATAAAAAATTGTGTATGGCACATTAACTCCCAGCTGTTTAGCATCATTTTCTATGCAATGACGTGCATCTCGTAACTTCAAGAGGAAATTGGCTATTTAATACTTCCTTAAAAGCTCTAAGTATTAACTGTCAATGCAAGATGTGAAGTGATCAAACCTCTTCTCCACGGGAGTATATACAGCAGAAGAACACTCACAGGTACCTTCAGGGATGTGCATTATTCTTCTACTAAGTGCTAAATTACTTGGAAAAAAATCCCTAACAAATAGTAGACAAAAAGGAGAGAGAGATTAGTATCTTCAGAGAATATGAGAGTGGCAGAGGTTGGCAGGGACATCCTGTCCTCCCCACCCAAGCAGACATCATCAAGCCCAACCTCCCTACTCACACAAGGTCACCTCTGAGCACATTGCCCACGCCCACGTCCTGAAAGGTCTTGAATATCTTCACAGATGAATGCTTCACAACCTCTCACGGCAATCTGGCCCTGGTTGTGACCATGGCCACAATGAAAGTGCTTTCTTGTGCTCCGATGAATTTTCATCTGGTTTGTGAATGGTTTTTGAATGGTTTGTGACCATTGATACTGTCCTGTCATGGAGCACCACTGAGAAGAGGCTGTCTCTCTCTTCTCCTGCTCCCTTCAGCCACTTATACACATCATCAAGAGCCCTCCTCCGCACAGAACAGGACCAGCTTGCTCAGCCTCTCCTTGTATGCCAGATGCCTTGATCCCTTCATGATCTTCTCTTTGCTGGAATGAAGAGCAACTCCCACTCTCCACCTTCCCAGCCTGTCCTGACTAAAAAGCCAGGATACATATACTGCATAATAGACAACAGCAATTTCACCACATTTCTGTGATCACGAATGAATGTAGCTGCACGTGGACCTCTGAACTCCTACTGGTTCCTATATTGTGCACACTAATGTACTTAATGGAGAGACCTCTGACATGCTGGGTTCTCAAAGAGGGTGTGAGAGGCTTTTCCAGAGGCGCTTCCTTATTTGTGTGCCTACACCTCACCTTGGGGGCACATCTGCCCTGTTGGATTGGTTTTGAGGGCTCTCCTGTCCATTCACCCTGCACCCTTTTCTTTCCAACTCAGACCACAAATTTCTTGACACGACAAGGGGCAGTAGCTTCACACCGGCAGAAGGCAGATTTAGATTAGGTATCGGGAAGAAATTCTCATTGTGAGGGTACCGAGGAACTGGAACAGGTTGCCCAGAGAAGCTCTGGGTGCCCCATCCCTGGCAGAATTCCAAGGCCAGGTTGGACAGGGCTTTGAGCAACCTGGTCTGGGAGAAGGTCTTCCCTCTAAAGGTCCCCTCCAAATCAAACTATTCTGTGATTCCTCATGTGAGTAATCACTTTTGTGGGTCACCATCACCTCCCTCTCCCATTTATTTTCACTTTAATGCTCTCCTCAACAGGTTGGACAGCCTTCTGGGAAAGAAGATTTTGTCCCATATAGTGAGGTGGATCTTTTCCTAGTAGTCCTCAATCCTAAAAAAGTATCCTCCAGTTGTAAAAACCAAGTCCCTGCTGTCAGTAAGAGCAACTGGTTGCTGTCCTTCTAGATCTGTCTACTCCTCCACAGGCAGGATGGAGGAGAAAATGACCTGCACTCCCTGCCTGCTACCTATTTGGTCATGGAAGAATAAGAACTTGCAGAGTCACCAGAGGAGATCCAGTGTGCCGGTTACAGTAGTTAAGCATTACAGACCAACAGCTGAGAGACTGTCATAGTTTGTCCTAATTGTGGCAGCCAGGCTTATGTACACAGGGTAAAAATAATGATTCATAGCTATGCAAACCATTCTTAATTCTCCATATGACTTCAACCATGTAATCAACTGTTTCATCCCAGGGAAAGGGATGAGCAGCTGGACAGTGGGAACATTTTAAGTCACTTTGAGAGATCATCTGCCCATTCCTTAAGTTAGGCAGCTCGAGCAGGTAGTCAGAACATGCAGAATACAGCCTGAAGTAGAAATGTACAAGTAACAAAAAAACCAAAACCAACGAAATTTTTCCCCCATTAACTCCATGCAGTTCATAATGACTGTGACTTCTGCTTAGAAATAGAAGAAGACCCCAGACACCAGACAGGAGCACTGCTGTTTTCTCCAAGCTACAAAGATGAGGGATTTTTTTGGGTATATTTGAAATCATCAAAGTATTAAGTAGCTTCTTAAAAATACTGAAAATAAGCTTTTAACCCCAGCATACCTTCTGTTAGTTTGCAGCACCTTCCATAGGTGCAGGGCTGGCAATGTGTAGGGGCAGCACTCCCATGCTGCTCCCCACCACACAGATCCAACACAGGTGACAAGGAGCAGCAGGGAGTGGTGACAGAAACACAGCAGTGGTTGATACCTCTCCCACAGAGGATGTGAAAAAGATGATGGAAAAAAGGCAAGACAAGAAAAAAAATCTCAGCCTAGTAAGATTCTCTCAGTTCTAATCTTGTGTGTTTAGGTGATCATGGTTTAATATGACAACAGCAGTTGTGCTAAAAATAAATTGTTTTGTGAGGTCAGATACTCAGGAGTATGATTATAAGGAAGTGTAAAGATCCTTGGAGAAAGCAGCTGGGTGCACTTCAGGCAAAAATGTTACTCTAAACTTCAGAAGAAGGCATTAAGAATGCCATTTTACTTATTTTTTCCTCACTTAATACTGGCAAGAAATATTTATAACGTGATTTTTATACCTGCCACATGACTCAGTGACAGAAATTCATTTTAGTTCAGTTCAGAACCATCCACTAAATCTATATCTATCTACAGTCACGCACACCAATGTTTAATGCAAGAGTTCCTATCTTTCAGAAATACAACTAATCTTGATCAAAATGTACAAAAGATAGGGAATCCAATGTTTCTTTTGGAAATTTGCATCAGTGTTGGACTAAAACCACAATGATCATCAATCCTACAACGAGTCCAACTGAATCCATGGAGGCGTAGTATGCTGCTTCACCTCTTTGTTGGGCATTCCAGTAGACTTATCTCCTACTAGGAAATACGCTTGGGCCCCCCCTTGCCCCAATCACATTGCACGTTGAATACAAGAAAGAAATCACATTTATAACTCAATAGGAATTGTAATAAATGGAAAAATAACCATACTGGCACTCAAACAAGAAACACAGGTTCATGTTATAACAGAGGTACCCAGATCCTTGTTTGGCAGGTGAACTATGCCACTAGGAAATAAGTTTCAAACTACTTCAAAAATACCCTGATGCCCAAGAGGACAAAGCAAATGATACCTTGTCTATACAGATGGTCAAACGAGGATGAGTTAAGGCTGGTCTCTTTGCCATATCCAGACAGAAACTCAGTCATCACTAATCTCTGGCCTGCAGAAGAAGTGTGGTCCCTAGCACCTGGACTGATGATGAGACTGATGAGACAATTGACAATTGATTTCTGATAGAGATATTACAACAGAAACCAACTTTACTGAGCTACTTTGCATGGTCCCAAATTTAAGTATGTTCCATAGACATCAAACAAGTACAATGCATATAAAATTTTTAACTATGCTTGTCTAATGTTAATCAGGTAAGAAAAGTCCACAAATACATTTACCTTTGTGTCTTATCATTAGCCTTAGGATTTCAAAGCAACTTCTAAAGTTAGATGATATTTCTAAGGTAAGTAGTCAATGATTTCACTGAGATATACAAGGAATCTCTGAAGACTTGGGAACAGAAGCCAGATCATGTGAATGCTGAAGCATTCTCTAGACACTAGGAAACACTGCTTAATTAATTTAGATAAAATTTACACTCTGCATAGGAAAACGTAAGTATTTAAATTACTTCTATTCTAATGATACTGTGCTAATGACCTGATGAGCTAAGGACTCCTGATATTATTGAAGACTCACGAGTTAATTAGAAAGACTTACAATAAATCTGCAGATGACTTCACTGAAGGCAGACACTCAACATGATGATAACCAAACTCAAATCATTAAAAACAAGAGCCCAACCTCCTTCTGATTTACATAAAGAAAAAACAGTCATTAATGGCACGGATATCAAACGTTTGGGATCAACATGGTTGCTTGACATAGGCTGTATTAGCTTGGTCTGAAGCACTCTCAGCAAGAAGAGAGTTTTAGGAGCAGCATTTGGTATTCTCAACTGAGAGTCCTTTGCTAGCTTCATTAGTTTGTTAGAAAAGTTACATGACCAGATAATCTTGCCAGGCAGGTGGTATTTCAGAGAGAAATTAATTGTATTGCAGCTCACAAGCGAAATTTCCCCTTTCATCAGGGATTTCAGGTAGTTATAAAATCTTCAGGTTGAGAAACTTTAAGCATTTCAGCCATCAGGAGACAATGGGCTGCGTTTTAAATATTGCCTCTTTTAAATCTTGATCTTAGGCTTTTTCCATAAATGTAACCACATTTCATGTTCGGGAATACCTCTACCATCCCCATCTTTAATTTTAGATGATATTTGGAAGCATAACAGTCTTAGTGATGTAGACAGGTAACAACAGTGTTGGGGTCAGGGCTGTATGGATTCTAATAACTGCAGTTGCTAGGCATCAGGGGATCACTCAGGCTGGAGATTTCCAAACTCCTGCTTAGAGCAGGGTCAGCCATGAGGTCAGACCAGGTTCCTCAGAGCTTTACTCAGTCAGGTCCTGGAAACTTCCAATAGCAACGGCACTTTCCTGGGCAACCTCTTCCACTGCTTAACAATTCTCATGGCAAAAAAGATTTTCCAGTCTGAACCTCTTTTGTTTCAAATGAACCTTGTTGCCTCTTCCACCACAGACCAATTGTGCAGTCTAGCTCCATCTTCTTGTTAACCTCCTTATACGGTGTTCCAGTCGCTAGAAGCCTTCTATTCTCCAGGATCTTTCAAGCCCACTTCCCTCAGCTTCTCCTCAAGGGCCAGTTGATGAGGGCCTAAGCACCTAATCATCTTGGTAGCCCTTCACTGAACTTGCTGAAGTCAATCAATGACTTTCTCGAGCTGGCGTGCCCCAAACTGGACACTATTCCAGATGCATTCTGGCAAGTGCTGAGGAGTGGCGATAACCACTTCCCTCAATCCACTGCCCGTGCTTCTGCTTACCTCGCTGCCTTCTAAGACCTCTAGGTCCAATTCAGACAGGTGTTTCAGACAATCAATTCTCACTCTGTATCATCCCAACAGGTTATTTCTCCCCAAGAGCAGGATTTTTCCTTTTTGAATTTCATAGGGTTCCTATCAGCTCATTTATCCAACCCACTTAGATCCCTTGGGGTGGCAGATCCAGAGTGTCAAATGGTCCCACACACCAGATGTAACCCAAAAACTTGATGGGGGTGCACTGTCATCTCCTGTACATCACCAGAAGAGATGTTAAACAGGACCTTGCACCGTGGTAGTCCACTTGTTACTGACCTCCATTAACCACTGTCCTCAGAGACCAAGTATCTAATCTGTTTTGGCTTTTTACCTGCCCATGTAGTTATCCATTCGGATCATAAAGTAGTAGACAACACGCTGCTTTTGGGATACGAAAACTAGTACAAATACAGAATTCATAAGGTTCAGCAGTACCTCATGCAAAATCCTTTATCTGCCTGGATGCTAGAAAATTTGCACAGCATAGAATACAACTTCAACTTTTAACACGTACTTCTGAAAATCCAAACCATTTTAATATTATTAATAAATGCCAGTTATCAGTAAATTTTTGCTACATTATATCCCAACTACATGCATTTAATTAAATGATGGCATTAGATGAGGAAAAGAGAATAAGAAAAGGCTAATATTAAGCTCAATGCTAAACTGTGAAATACAGTAAAATGTGATACATTCTGAAACTGTTAACAAACTGGAATAGTTTTAATCTTTAACTTCAACATGTGAAATAAAAAATGCAACGTAAGGACATAGCCATACTAAATCATTTTCAAAGAATTTGCCTTTTCCTGAACAATAAGCCTCTCTGATCACACACAAAACAGATCCTATAGATAGTGCATGTTCTATTATATTTTTACACGACATTTCAACAAAACCAGACACACTTATTGGATAGCCAGAATAAAATTAAATTGCAGGTGGGAAAATTGTCCATCGAACATTGTGAAGGGAGACATTTTGAAAAAGATATTGTATTTAAACGCAGTTTAAAAATTTTACCTAGATAAAAAAAGAAAAGGACATGTGTGCCCTTGAAGTAGAGAAGACTTACTGTATCATGTTGCCTGTTATCTTTTCCTGATACGATCAAGAAGTAGTTCCATGCCAGCAGCAACAACAAAGCCAGTGGTATCATGTAGAGCTCAAAGTTCCAGACCACAAAAAGAAAAAGCTAGAAGACAGAGCAGGAAAAAAATTGATTGAAATCAGCATTACATTAAACTCTTGTGCAAAGTTATGACCAATAAATTAAAACAATTCTAAAGAAACCCACATCTCCTTAGACAGGAGCGTTGTTCAACCACTTTGCTGACTCACACTTACCTGCATGATACAACTGCTACACTTCCCAATCCTTCCTACCTTAATTCTTGGAAAAGAAAAATTGATATGCTATCATCTAAGAGGAATATTAATTGTTCTCTCATAAAATAATGCTTTTGTGGACAATGCAAAATAGCATAAAAATAAGATTACATCTTAAGAAAGGTCAGCTGCTTTCATGAATCATAGAATCATAGAATGGCTTGGGTTCGAAGAGACCTTAAAGGCCACCTAGATCCACCCCCCCTGACAAAAGCAGGGACACTTTTCATTAGACCAGACTGCTCAAAGCCTCATCCAACCTGGCTTTGAACACTTCCAGGGATGGGGCATTCACAACTTCTCTGGGCAACCTGTTCCAGCATCACCCCCCTCAACAATAAGGAATTTCTTCCTAACATCTAATTTAAACCTCTTCTCTTTCAGTTCAAAGCCATTATCCCTTATTGTATCACTACATACCCTTGTAAAAAGTCCCTCTCCATTTTTCTTGTAGGTCACAGGGATGTGATTAATTTAAAGAAGACCTCAATGTGTTAGTGAATCTAGTTTTAGCTTTGAAACAACCCTGTAGCAGTGGAAAGGTGGCACAAGAGTTGAATAAAGATTAATTTGCTATTTAGAAAAAAGAACACGGTCATTTTGTAGCAATGTCATACAAACAAGCAGAAGTAGCAATCAGAAATTCTTTTGCATGGAAAACTAGCAAAAAGATCACAGTAAAAGCTAAAATCACATGATTATTTTAATGAAAGTATAGTAAAATAGAACTGACCACAGACTCATCAAAAATAGGATTAGAAAGAATGCTGAGAAGCCACCTAAGTCCACCACTTCAAAACCTTTTATTTGTTGCAGTGTTTGCTCAAAACAGATCAACTGCTCTGTGACCAGGGACTGCCAGAAGCCTGGCTGGCTTACATGTCCTAGAGATGTGTGCCTAAATAACTGGGGCAGCTCTTCAGCATGGGATCCACTTGGGGATCACAGCCCTGGAGAAACCCATCTCCACTGCCAGCTCCATACACCACTGTCTAGACATTGTTCCCTACTGCCGCTGCTACAAAATTAATGGTTCACAGGAAAGAACTAAAAATAATTGGACTTGGATGGGGTCAAACTAAAACCATTTTTACCTCCCAGTTTTCCCTATGAATGAACCCCCCTTTTATTTAAGCCAACTGTAGCCACCACTTGGGTTTGTTTTCTTCAACAAACAATAAAACAGTGAAACACAACAACAACAACAAAAGTGAAAGCAAATCACACTATGTACCACAGCTGGATAAACATCCAGAAATCCTGATAAGCCTTTTCATCCAAATAGTTAAGCTTTTGAGTATTTTTATTTTTAATACCTACTAAAAGGAATGAAGGTGTTGTGCTACAGAATTCACAAATCTAAAGCAATGCCAATACCTAGGTAAACCAAAACAGAGCTCATTTTCCCAAATTAGTCACCAAGATGTGTATAAAGATTGGTAAGAATAAAATGCAGATTTTAATAGTCTTCCACTAGATTTTTGTTTGGAGTTAAAACAAAATTTTCTTATCAAATATAAGCTCCAACACAGAAAGAAAGAGAAATCTACATCTTAGATAATCTCTCTCAAGATCAGCTAACTTACCTCACCCCTGTGCATTCTACCACTGTTTACTATGTATATGCAAGTCCCATGAAACTGCAAGACAAACATGATAAATACTGAAAGAACTGAAAAAGCAGTGCGTATGAGACAAAATCCAGGATATTGGCACTTCCAACAGTTTCTCATTTGAAAAAAAAATGCTTTTTTAGGTTGTTTAGTTTAAAAGGAAATTTGTTAGACATGGTAATGCATAAGAAGCTGTGATGGTTTGTAGCTGTACCTAGTAGCTATTTTGGATTCAGAATGAGAAAGGTGTTGATAACACACTGATGTTTGGGGGTTTTTTGCTGAGTTGTGTTTATCCAAAGTCAAGGACCCTTTTTTTCCTTGTCTCATGCTGTGCCAGTGGGAGGTATTCAAAATAACCTGGGATGGAGCAGAGCTGGGACAGATGACTTGAATGGACCAAAGGGGTATTTCCACTCCATAGAATGTCATGCCCACGATATAAACTGGGGGGAGTTACCCAGAAGGGTAGGTGGTCTGGGTTCAGGAAGAGGGGTCTGGCAAGGGTCAGCAAGTGGTGAGAAACTGCATTGCACACCACTTGCTTTGTTGGGCTATTTTTCCCTTTTATAACCATTATTATTTTATTTACCATTATTATTGCATTTCACTTTATTTTCAATTACTAAACTGTTCTTAGAACACTGAAGAAGTTTTACTTCAATTCTCCTCCCTGTTCCACCAGGATGTGGGGGAAGAAAGGGGGGTTTGAGTGAGTGGTTGTGTGATGTTTCATCTCCAGCTTGGCTTAAAACCACAATAGAAGCAAACAACATCTCACAGCACTCAAGAACTGTTCTGAGCTTCCTGTCTATAAGAGAGTGGTAAATTAGATGTAACCAACTTAAAACAAATTTTGTGTCTCAAAAGAAATGCAAAAAATCTGTGCATGCTTTAGCCCCAGAAATGCCCTGAGTCAATGGATGCACACTGAAGGGTGCTCTGGAAGCCAGGAGACAGCACCAAGTATCAGAAAAGTAAGTATGAGAGATGACCTGTTGAGAAAAGGCAACACATACAGTCTTTCTTAGGTCTCAGCTGAAGTTTGGTTAGAAAGAGGTTAAGAAAATCAAGTAGTATTCAAACAATCCCTGGCCCCAGAGAAAAAAACCCAACAATCTACACAGGGTCTCAGGAAACATGGACCTGACTGGAGTCTGAGGAACATGGTTATCACGTACTCTGTAATCCAGAATATCAATGAATTCTCATCCAAACAATTCTCACTTCAAGTTTCTAAATGCCAAATGACCTTCAAGGGCATTAATTCCTTACAGTACTGGACTTGGAGGGCCATTAAAACATTATATGAAGATATTACCTCTTTACAACTTGTATGGACATATCATTCAAAAGTGTGGATATTACACCTGACATCTCCTGAAGATGATTTTGCTGACCTGCCACCTTAATTTCCATCTACTCTGGCTGAATTTTAACCAGTTCCTCCTTTCAGGCAACTGTCTCAGCCAGGCACTACAACAACAGTGGAACACAAATAAGATGTGTGCTGTGTGAGACCAACACTGTGATGGTACTGTGACCTAAATGGCCTCGTTATTCTTCCCAGAGAAGAAATGCACTCATGAAATGCAAAAGAGAGAAAACAAGCAGATTTCCAGTATCAGACAAAACTTTTAAGTAAACATGAGCAAACCCAAAATCTGGTACAGAACAGCAAGAAAACTCCAAGACTCAGTTTGTATGCGTAAAAGGCTTGATTGTTGAAGTGAAAGAGAAGAAGGGAAGTGGTATGTACAAACCTTCGTGACAGGTGGGGAAGTAAACCAACATATCCATCCATTAAGCAAGCATAGACCAAAAAATCCCAAAACCAAACCAAACCTGAAAAGCTAAAGAATAAGTATAAAAGAACAGTTCTGGGAGTTGCCCGTGTCTGTACAGCATGTAGTGGACTGTATCTGGCATGATGTCTTCCAAGAAAATAATTGCTGTCTGTGTAAAAAAAATGCTCATCACTAACGAAACAAGCTAACTATTTTAAGAGATGAGTGGGAGTCTCAAAGGTTACAGTTTAATACAACTGCCATTTCCTATACAGAAGAATATAAGGAAGGGCTTTTTTCTACTCTCCCATGAGATCAAAGTTTTCAGAGTCACAGGCATGAACTGGCCATTTACAACACCACATCAGTTTATACTCTTAGTGAGAGACACATGCATTAAATGATCATTCAGAGAGACACATGACACTATCCCCAGTGTACAACACTTCAAAAAATAATTTAAGTTAGGATATTGAATATCCTATTCTTTTGCAAACTACAGTATATTTTAAAAAGAAATCTCATCCAAAATGATTAACACTTCCTACTGTTCAGAAAAAAAGCCTGCCCTTTCAGACTAGCAGCTGTGGATCATTAGCTTTCCAGTGATGAGATGTGTTTGATGAGTATTTTTCTTTCTAATTAAGAGACGACGTTCTCTATTTCACTATCTTCTGACAGAAGTGAAGAGAAAGATTTCTGCCTATGTGGAAAGGCCATATTCTACAGAACAATTATTTCAGATTTCTTTTTATCTACCTCCACCCAACCTCTTTTCATTTTTAACAAAATCCCGTTTGCACCCACAGACTTCATAGCATTAACCCCTGTGTTTCTCAACTCTTCTCCTTTTTTCCTTTTGCTTCTGTTTTGACTGCTAGCAGAGAAGAGCATGTCAAAAAAAAAAAAGGATCATCCCACACAGGGGACACTGACCTCATCCTCAGGTACAAGAGAGACCAGAGGACTTGATGAAGGAGGGCTGTAAGAACTGCTGTTTGAAAGTGTTATGACAAAACTAAAAATGGTTCATTCCACAGAAATGCCTGAGTTCAGTGGACCAGATATGTGCACTGGTAACACCCAGAGCCAAGAGCTGTAATGTGCTGGGAGTAAGGCAAAACACAGACATCTCCACTGCTGTTGTCTCACACAGGGCACAACACTCATGCTGCAGTGTCCTTCTCAAACGGTGGCTTTCCCTGATCATTTTCACGGAACATCTTTACAGCCTCATTTACATATTATCCATACCCTTTCCCTATATTTATTACCAATCTTTTGATTACCCTGTAAACACAAAAATTGGCTGCGCAGCATTTTGGCACAATCACAGACAATGTCTACAGCTCCAAATACTGCGCTCCAATCACAGGATCTTCCATTTACCATTTAAGCATAAAAGGACAATTTTATTACCTGAGGCTTTGTCTCTTGATGTATTCTCACAAGACTAGACTGAATGAGAGAGAACCCATATATCTGCTTGATACAGACTGTGTACCAAGTACTGCAGGCTTTAAGGCTCCTGCACGGTGTTTTACACTACGAAACACTTGCAATTACTTTGTACTGTACTTTGGAGAGATAATAGCTTCTTCCATTATGAAAGGAGTCAGTTAGTTGTAGCAATCACAGCTTCTCTGATCTTGTATAATACTTTTATAAAAAATTAGAAAGGAAGCATTTCTTTTAGCTGCATTGGATCTCAAATACGCTAGCATTAATGTAAACACTTACAGGAATCCACTCCAAATGCAGTGCCTTCATTGAGATAAGTCTGGAAGAAATATGCCTTTTAAACATATTCTAAAGCATACTCCAGCAGTTTTTCTTATCAGTCTTGCAATTTTAGTTCCAATTACCTGAGTGCTAGAAGGTGCAGTATGAAAAATTTGAGTCTGAAACACATTATCTGTTACTCTGTTTTTCTGTACACATAAAAAAACTAACTTGAAAATAGTAAAAGCATAGAATGTGCAAAGAAAAAAAAAAACACAGAAAAAACCCCATATAATTCCCACTTGCTTTATTTTGACAGATTTTCAGTTCAACCTTGGATTAGTGTTGGTTCTCTTTTTTAAATGCCTGAGGTCTTGGGAGTCTGAGAAATGTAGAATAATTAATATTTTTGATTTTCCTTTATCTCAGAAATGAACATGGAATTGTTTGAATTTTCTCTCTCTTTGCTGGAATTGGAAGAACTCAATTCACTGCAATTTAGATTTTTATTAGCATTCTTTCTGTTTATTTCATGTAGAAAGAGACAAAAGAGGTATGTCCATGACAAATAAAACAAGAATGTTTTAACCAATGCCAGTCCCAATGGGGCTTTTGATGTATTCTGATGTATTGAAAGACATGTATTAGCACTCGTTAGAGGACGTGGGTCCCACATCTAGAAGAACACACCAAAAGAAATTTAATTAAATGATGGCATTAGATGAGGAGAAGAAAATAAGAAAAGGCTAATGTTAAGCTCATTGCATATTAACGATTAATTGTGAAATACAGTAAAATGTGATACATCCTGAAACTGTTAACAAACTGGAGTAATTTTATTCTTTAACTTCAATATGTGAAATAAAAAATGCAACATAGGGACTTACTAGGTAGGACATTTTTGGTCACAGGTTTTCCATGTTGTTAATCGGTACAACAAACCCAAGGTTCTACTTCATCTCACTCTTTTTATCTATGTGCAGTGTACCCACTCGTTATTAAAGCAACAATTCTGACAACTAGAGGTGACTCACTTGATCTGCATCAAACCATCCAGTTTGCAAAACACATCTACAGCCAGAACAACCTTTATGATGACAGTTCTATCCAATCACACCATAATGTACACTGCATCTCTACAAGATTGTCAGCACAAACAAAATGTTCTATTTAAAATCCGGAAAAATTGTATTTAATTATTTGCTTTTTTCCTTACAAATTCTAACAGACGTTTCAAAATCATTTTCCAGAAGTACCACAATCTTTACTTCGAGAATGTCAACAACTTCAAGAATGCAAACCTTCAAGAGCATGAATGCAGTGCCACTTTAAACAGCACAGGGATTACAGATATAAAATTTGTACTGCTGTAACCAGTTGCTACTGTAACCAATAATAAAAGTTAGGTGGAAATAAAAATTACATGCCCCAAAAACATTTTAAAAATGTGGAATCTCTTGGGTCATTCTTTTCCCTTTCACTTAAGAGTTTCTGACCTGCATTGTTACAGCTGTGCAGTTAGTATCCAGGATAAAATTAAAGGGCAAAAAATAGTTCATAGAAGTAATTCTCATACATGCAGCCTCTTGCTATTCTCAGGCCATTTCAAGATGGATTTGTTCTGTCAGACTGCTAAAATGCTGACAAACTATGAGAAATTGATAGTACTTTTCCTATGAGCAATGACACCTAGCATCAAGTTAAAAATGACCAACTAGGGTACATTAGATCAAAGGCACGTCTGAGAACAGGGCTACTAGGGTCATTGAACCTTCATCCCATCTTAATACCACATTTTCTGAACAATACCCAACTGCTCACTGAATGGCCCATGCCTTTGTGTAAGTGACATTACCTAGAAAACTGCTCTACACATTATTTTCCAAGTAAAAAAGTACTTTTAATGTCCCCAGATTGATTTTCACAGAACCACAGAATGGTTATGTCTGGAAGGGACCACACTGGGTCATCTGGTCCAACCTCCCTGCTCAACCAGGGTTATCCCAGAGCACATTGCACAGAATTGTGTCCAGATGGATCCCGAATATTGCCAGTGAGAGAGAGAGAATCACTTCAGAAGAAAAATCTAAGGTGTTGGCTCCGTGAGAAGTGTAAAATCACAACATGGATCATACTAGACAACTACAGGTATTTATGCACAACAGATTGGTGAGCTTAAGAGCTCTGTACAGTTTTTAATTGTGTTGTGCCGAAAAAGATCACATACAAGCAGGGATCTACATATTCACATCTATCTTCCTTCATTTTGTAGGCATTTTATCACTTTAACTGGGCATCAGTCTTGTGCCATCTATGTCTTGCCGTTCAATTTGAAAAATGTCATTTCTTCAGACAATACAGGAACAAAATGTTATCATTGCCCCCTTCCTTTCTTACAGCCTGACGAGGAACTGATGGGCTTTGAACCTGCCTCCTGTTCCTCCCAAATGCCTGAAGATTGTAAAATTAAATTGTCCGTCAAAAGTTATTAAACTGGGTATAGAGAAAAAATATTTGGTACCTTCTTCAGCTTAATTAGAATAGCTTCACTGTACATCTACCATAGTCCAAACAACACACATACTCCCCAGACACCAGTATGGAAGCTGTTACAAATAGTGTTCTCTGTACATCATATAGTGCATCAGATGAACTTTTTCTTAATCTGCTCCCTCCCTTATCTTCTATCCACTTTTGCAGATGAAGGAAAATCATTAAACATTTTAAGAAAACACTATAAAAACTTTAATAGAGTAGAAATAGCCACCACTACCTAAATACTGGAAAATACAAGACTTTCAGACTCAATTTTTCCAAAGCAAAGTAGAAAATACCTTTTTTCAATGAAAAGTAAGTCACTTATTTTAAAAATCCTGAATATGAACTACATATATCTCACAAATGTTTAAACTGTGCCCATATTCATTGGTATGACAGAAAACTGAAGTAAGTCCTCCTCATTATGCATTCATGAATAACCACCACCAAAAAAAAAGGACCATTAGGATATTACGAAGCTAAACTTTTGATAAAGTAAGTCCTTTGGTTGTAGGAAAACTGACACTTTACCAACTGTCAGAGTGAAAGGGACAGCAATAAAATTTAAACTGTATGAATGAAGACTAAAACCATGTGGCTAAAGGCATATAGGCAGATTTTGATTCCCAGTGATAAAATGCAAAAATACTGATTTTTGGTTTGATAACCACCCATATGTCTGGAACAAACAGGAACTTTGGTTCCTCTATGGACAGACACTTCCATAAGCTGTTCTGAAGGCTCATTTCACACACTGGAACTGTAATGCCCTTATTATATTGAAGAAACTCTGTTTTAGATTTTTACTTAGGATGAAACACTACAATTCTGTTTCCACCTCTATTTGGAGATAGCTGCATCAGCACACTGGATACTCTGATGTTCTGGAAATGTCAACTGCTCATGCAGAGAAATTCCTTGCTGAGTCTGTCCCTTTACTCGGAGTTGAAATTAAGGTTGAATCAAGCAATCTTTCTGCTGCTTCTGCTTTCTCATCTGTTCTTTAAAAAATTTGGTATATTTTTGAGTTTTGGTTTTTTGCAAGAGACAGAGGCACCAAGGAATAGGATGGTGGATGTGGAGACAGGTAGACCTGCCCAGTCAGCGGCCGATGGAGTCCCATGGAGGGAAGAGCCCTGAGAACTGCCCCTGGTTAGGGTGATGGAAAAAGCCTCCCAAGATTCTCTGCTCTGTTATGGTAATGTACCCCAGTTCTGTTTCCCCGGTTGGCCCGTTGGACTTCCCGCCCCTTTCTACCCTAAATGTCCCTAATCTGGGATATTCTCCCTTCTTTCCTCTCCCATTGGCCCCAGCACCTCAGCCGCTCTCCCGCTGTTCCCCTATTGGCCTTGGTACCCTGGCCCCGCCTGTGCACCGCCCCCACACCCTCAGACCATTGGCCCTGATGCTCTCTCCGCCCCTACCTACCCCTTATAAAACTCCTGGACCCCGCATCACTCCTGCTTTTTCATCTCTGGACCGCAGTGCCTGTGTGACTGCAATAAACCTCCCCATGTCTCTCTGCCGGCGGCTTTCCACAGCAGCTGTCCGGCACAAGTGTGTGTGTGTGAGAGTGTGGCACCGCCGAGCAGCTCCCGTATCCGGAGACGCTTTCGGGAAGGTTGCGGCACTTCACTACCTCCACCCGCTGTAACAGGTGGAATAATCACCAAGGGACAGGGCCACCACATGTCAGAAGGATAAGAACACCCATTCATTAGAGCATTAATACATGAAGCCATTCATATTTCCCCAATGTTTTCTTTAAAATCTTTTTTACATGTTAAGAATGGTCTTAGAAGGTGCCACTTGTCATCAGCTGTCACTTGATATCAACCAACTAGGTCTAATTATTAAATTATTTCAATTTTTCAAGATGATCAGTCAACCTCAGTGAGCTATCCAGGCTGATTTTCATACTCGTGATTTATGACCTGCTTCATTCTGTTGTTCTATGATGTCTGGCATATTGGTTGAGTATAGCTGTAAAACAGCAAATAAATAAAAAGCCTAGGATTTGTTCCTCTATCACTGACCAGCTCTTAAGTACATAATCTGCAATTTGTTTTCACACAGTGTAGGAAAATGTTTTTCTACCTTTTAATGTACTCATTTGTAAATAAAGTTTAATTAATAAATTCATTTCAATAATTAATTTCAAGTAGCTTGCCATTCTTCGTAACTTGATTTCCCAGTCTATCTTGTAACTTAACAAAAATTCTCCTTCACTGATCTCAAGAATTTCCCTCCAAAACATCAGTTCTGACAGTTTGCAGACCTATGTTTAGCATCTATAGCTGTGCATGCCTGTTTCTATTCACAACTCTAATATTAATGCAGGACTGACATTACCAACTCCTTCTAGTCTATTTACTCTTTACCTATGAACATCCTGTAGTTTTCCACCCTTCCACCCTCAATGATCTGTTTGAAGTAATTTTGACGCCAGAGATATCTATGTGTTAGCATGCAGGCTATGTGTTTTTCTTCAATATTTACCGAGTCTTTATATTTCCCTGCACAGAGTATGATTGTAGGTTGCAGAAATGAGAACTTAGCAGAAAATAGCAGTTTAGATCAGAGAGTGAGGCAGCTCCAGGTGTTTGAACAACCCAAATCCTGTAGTTATAAGACTGTCCCCAGGCTGATTGTCACTGAGAGAAATGAGTATTTTTCGTTCTCTAGTAGGATAGCTATAATTGTATTCTGCAATGCATTCTTTAAACAAAATGCAAAATAAAACTCTCCAAGTTCATTTTTAGCTGGCAGCTTTTTCCAGTAGACTAGAGCAGGTCCTGAGAAAGCTAAAGTATATTCACATACTTCTATGTAAAAGTTACCAAATTGCACTATAAAGAAAACAGTGACTTCTGTTATCAGCATAAACAGTGCAAACTCCAAATATTTCAGTGAGATAAACAGAATGCAGAAATTAGGATGCAGTTCATGAATACGTACATATCCTGTACATTTTTGTCTCTTTATATTGTAAATCACAGCACAAAGGAGTGGGCAGATGTCTATTAACAATCACTTCACAATTTAGTAGAATCAGTTATGAATTATTAAATAAATGTAATTTAGAACATAACTAGGATAGTTACTAGTGTATCACCCCTTAGTCTTTGGTTGAGTTTAATTCTTCATGCCTTTGCTAAACTTCTCTGGTCTGCAAAGCTCCACTCAGGTGCATTTGAGAAATCACATCAGATTCATACAGCCTTTCCTGCAAGAGCAACATCCTGAACTGTTGGGAGTTGCACAAGAAATGGAGTCAAATACCTGGTTTACAAATATGCTAGTCACACCTTACGATGTCTGATGCACTTTCAGTCTCCTGAAAAGTTTCTCTTTATATCTGTGTAACTGACCTGTTTAACAAGGGCAAGCACAAAACTGGTATCTTAGGAAAACCAGAGGTGCTTCATGGAAAAAAAAGAAAAGGACTATCAGAGGTAGACTTACCAAACAAAACTGAATTCTTTTTGTTAAAAACTACAGAAAGCCCCCTTACATTTTGGTTAAAGTTAAGTAACCATTCATATAAGGCACTGGAAAAAGAAGAGAGGTGAAGGCTGAAAGAGAAGTAAAGGTGAACAACATGCAGAAGTTCATATTTTTGAATCACATACTTTCAAGCAACAGCAAGCTCTATGGGCAGCAGTAAGCTGGATAGGGTACCACCTACCCGAAACACAGAAAGAGTATACCATGTAATTAAACAGCCTGCAAATATTTTTGATATTTTTTAATCTGATTTTAAGGTTCACTCATCAGATATATTGAGAAATAAAATTTTTACTTTATAACGTGCAGTGTAATTTTTCAAAACAAATAAACTCAACAACAAAAAAGATTTTCTTTATTATGATCCTAGGTGGAAAACTGTCTTTTGCTGCTTTCATTGAGGTAATGCTTCTGCAGGGAAAAGTATATTTTCATGCTATTGAAAACACCAGTTGTTTTTCTGTAATAAATTTAATTATAGCCATATTTTCACAAACTACATTAAATCATATTTAGCACAGAGATCTGTGTCCTGGCAACTCTCCTGTTGTTTTTATAGTTTTTTTTCCAGTCAGCAAATGCTAGAACCCAAGCTGTATTCCTCTCTCCATATTTGCAGGAAGTAGTGTTGTAGACTCCAAATATATGTTTCATAGAATCTGCCTCACCTTTCAGTAGTTTATTGTTTCAGCAAAACTACATTTCATTTATTTAGATGACTGCCACTCCAACATATTTAGCCATACTTTAATATAGAAATGTTCCACACATCTAAAAAGCATTTATTGACCGTGGGCCATCATCAATAACATTTACTAACCAGGGAAGAACAGTACATTTCATAGATGCTTACTTCAATGCACATCCTTAAAATGTGAATGTGAATAGGGAAATTCAGAGTATTTTATTGCTACCTACAGAACAGTGTATCATCGCTAATAGCCAGTGCTACATTCTCATTCTTAAAAATTTTTATTTATTTATTTATTACAAAATAACATAGCAATGAGATCACCAGTGTTAAAACAAGTACAAATTTTGTATGTATGTTTAAACTTGCTACATACGCCAGGAACAGGAGAGTTCTCCTTTAAAGGACCAAACTCTGGAAACAGATACTTCATAAATCGAAATGAGCAGAACCCAAGACCTGGAATTACATATATATGGCTTCTATACTTTAACACCCTATTCAAGTCTCAAAATCTTTCAGTCAAACCAAAACAGCCAAATATTGTATTACAGAAAATCTCATTATTAAGTTGTCTGCCACTTATAAAAGATTTTTTTTCAATTTTATACAAGTTATAATGCATTCACTAATCAAAAAAGGTCTTTGAAATGTAACAAGAAACTGTCCTTAGGGCAAAGGAGCACAATTTCTTGCCCAAACCCTGAATCACTAACACTTAGTTGATGATTTATGCACATGTGAAAAAACTCTCTACTCACTGTTGTGTTGCTAGCAAGCCCAAATAAAAACGACACTTAAAATTCAAGATGGAGGCTTGATCTTATGATTCTCATAGTCACAGTGGATGAACTATGTATAGCATAATTACTAACCTTGTATTTTTTATTAAAGAAAGAGCAGACTTGAGGTTTTAGCAGACTGTCTTTTCAATGTCACTCCTCCAGTTCCCCAGTATCTCCCTTCCAACTAAGCTTTGGCTGACACCAAGGAGAGGAAGGCAGGAGTAATTTCACCTGAGTTTTTAATAAATCTGTTAAGTCCTGTGGAACTGACCTGTCACACTGAAGCAGACTGATGATTTGTGAGCAGACCTGGACTCTTCAGAGCTGCAGCTCATGTCTACCACTCGAGGTAACTCTCTCAAAATAGCACTGCTTGGCCAGTGTCTTCACAACAGCATCTGGAGAGGGGGATAAATGTTTTGCTGATGCTCAAGAAAGCTTTTGGAAAGACTCAGGAATTCAACTACCTGTCCTCTCGGACAGTGTACTTCAGCAGGTATAGACCCCTCTACCCTTCTGCTTACTCTCACCAGACCTCTGATCAGCTCTGATGGATGTCCTTCCCTTATTCCCTTTAAGATGATAGAGTCTCACCTTTGACCAAACACCACAATGTCAGCTAAACCATAACACTTGTCAGGTCCAGCCTGTTTTGAATGCATCCAGGGATGGTGACTCCACCCTTTCCCTAGGCAGCCTGTTCCAGCGCCTGACCACTGTTTCGGTGAAGAAATTCTTCCTAATGTCCAAACTGAACCTCCCCTGACACAGCTTGAGGCTATTTGCTCTTGTCCTGTCATTAACTGACTGGGAGAAGAGACCAACCCCACCTGGCTACACCCTCCTTTCTGGCAGTTGTAGAGAGTGATAAGGTCTCCCACAAGCCTCCTTTTCTCCAGGCTAAACAATCCCAGCTCCCTCAGCTGCTTCTCATACGATCCTACTCTCTAGACCCTTCACAAGCTCTGTTGCCCTTCTTGGACACACATTCCCACACCTCAATGTCCTTCCTGAAGTAGAGGGTCCAGAATTGAACACAGGACTTGAGGTGTGGCAGCACCGCTGTACAGGGGGACAATCACTGCCCTGGTCCTGCTGGCCACACTATTTCTGATAAAGACCAGGATGCCATTGGCCTTCTTGGCCACCTGGGCACACTCTGGCTCATGTTCAGCAGCTGTCAATCAGCACCCCAGGTCCTTTTCTCCTGGGCCGCTTTCCAGCCACTCTTCCCCCAGCCTGTAGTCCTGCATGGGGTTGGTGTGATCCAAGTGCAGGAACCAGCACTGGCCTTACTGAAGCTCACACCACCGGCCTCGGCCCACTGACCCGGCCTGTCCAGATCACTCTGCAGAGCCTGCCTACGCTCCAGCAGATCTACGCTCCTGCCCAATTTAGTGTTGCCTGCAAACTTGCTGAGGGTACGCTCAATCCCCTCACCCACACCATCAATAAAGACATGAAGCAGGACTGGAGCCAGTACGGAGCCTTGGGGAATCCCAGCAGTGTCCGACCACCAACTGCAGCACCATTCACCACCACGCTCGGGGCCCAGCCATCCGGCCAGTTCTTAAGCCACAGAAGAGTGCACCTGCCCAAGCCATGGGCTGCCAGCTTGTCTTAGTTTAATTCAATTATACAGAAGAGAGACTCAAAAGTGAGTTATCTTCCCTTTAGTTTTAACCACTCCTGTTTCGTCAATAAGGAAAGATGAATGTGAGGTCTAAGTGAAAAAATAAGAGCTTACTAAAAAAAAAAAAAAACCAGCGACAACCAAGATAACAGCAATAACTACTAGATACAAATGTGCTAAGTCCCATGGTCCCCTGGAAACAAAGAAAACAAGATGGTGGAGAAGACCCTCCTTGTAAGATGGCTACCACCATAGCAGCCTGTGTGGACCAAAGACAAAGACAATATGGCAGAGAAAGCCCCCTTCTCCGGACCATGAGAGAGAGAGAACAAAGGAAGAACAACATACCAACCCAGCCTCCGTGGTTCCAGAGCTCCCTCCTACCCCAAATAATAAACAATAGGGAACAGGGACAAAACAAAAACTTAACTATTCTTTGACCAAAACAAGTCAACACTGCTGGGATGCTGGAAGAAACTTCCCAGCTGTTGCAGCACTGACCACCCTCAGGGGCTAGAACTCATGGAGAGACGGTAGAGCTTCCTGGCACGGCGCAGCAGCTGCGGGCAGCGGCTGGAACTCATGCAACAGGTTTGACCTCTCCTGGTGTGGCACAGCAGCTGGAGAGAAAGGCATTGTGAAATTCTCCAAAGCCATGGGAGAACAAAAGGAAACTACCCTGCCAAATGGCACAGCACAACACGGCTGTCCCGAGTGGCAGCGGTGTAAATTTGTTGCAAAATTCACTGTGGAGAAGTTTTGGATTGCAAAATATAGCTTCTTGGTTGTGACTCAGAGACCTGCCTCACACCATCCCCTAGCCAGAAGAGAACAGAAGGAGAGCTCCACACATACCTGTTTCTGGTTTTTAAACCCATTCCCCCTTCCATGAAGCTGGTGTAAAACACACAAGTTGGTTTTCCTGGGTTGCTGAGTCTTGAAGTGACAGTAAAAAGAGACTATGTGGATTAACATGGAGGAAATACAGAATACACATTTTTTGGGTCACCCAGGACACAGCTTCCCCAGCAGAATGCTGTAGGTAACTTAAGTCCAAGGCAGACAACATCCACAGCCTTTCATCATCCACTAGGCAGGTAACCTCATCATAAAACGAGATCAGCTTGATCAAGCAGGATCTGCCCTTCCTAAACCTATGCTAGCTGGGCCTGTTTCCCTGGTTGTCCTTTATGTGATGTGTGACGGCACTCAGGATATCTGTTCTGTAACCCTCCCAAACACCAAGGTCAGGCTGACAGCCCTCTAGTTCCCCGAACCCTCCTTTCAATTCTTCTTGTAGGCAAGCATTACATTGGCCAACCTCCAGTTGCCTGTGACCTCCTCAGTAACCAGGACTGATGATAAATGATGGAGAGTGGCTTGGCAAGCTCTCCTGCCAGACGTCTCAGTACCATTCGGTGAATCCCATCCATCCCCACAGACCTGTGAGTGCCTAAGTACCACAGCATGTCACTACTTCCTCCTGCATTGCAGGGGATCTGTTCTGCTCCCTGTCCCTGCCTATCAGTCCAGGAGACTGGTTGTCCTGAAGATAACAGGTCTTTGTGTTAAAGACTGATACAGAGAAGGCATTAAGTACCTCAGCGTTTTCCGCATCTGTGGTGAAAAAGTTCTCCTCCATGTTCAATACAGGATGAAGATTTTCCTTGGACCTCCCTTTGTTGTTCATGTATTAGAAAAACACTTTTATTATTTTTCACAGCAGTGGCCAGGTTGATTTCTAGCTAAGCTTTTGCCTCTGATTTTCACTCTACACGTCCTAACCATATCCTTGTACTCTTCCTGAGTTTCCTGCCCCTTCTTTCAAAGGTCATAAACTCTTTTATCCCAAGTTCCATCAAAAGCCAGACCAGTCTTCTTCCCTGATGGCTTGTCTTTCAACACATAGGGAATGCTGCTCTGCTTTTAAGATTCCATCCGTCCTGATCCCTTTATTATCAAGGACTGTTTCCTAAGGACTCTATGTGTCATGAACAGGCCAAATACAGCCCTTCAGGAATCAAAGGTATGGGTTTGGTTAACTCCACTCCTTACTTCATCAAGAATCAAAAATGCTGTCATTTTATGGTCGCTGTGCCCAGGATGGGCATTCTGAGCACCACATCTCTCACCAACTCCTCTCTGTTCACAGGCAGCAGGTCAAGCAGGCACCACACCTGGTAGGCTCCCTTACCAGGTGCGACAGGAAGTTGTCTTCCACATACTCCAGGAGCCTTCTAGACTGCCTCCTCTCTGCCGTGTTGAGTTTCCAGCAAATATCCAGCAAGCTAAAGTCTTCCACAAGAAAAGGGAGGAAGATTGTGAATTATCAGTCAGCTGCTTAGTGAACACTTCATCTGCCTCTTCATCCTGGTTGGCTGGTCTGCAAGACTCCCACTAGGATATCTGCATTGTTAGCCTTCTCACTAATTCTCACTCAACCTTAACATTATCCTTCCTTCCCAAAAAAGTGCTAGTTTCAAATCAGGATCCCTATGCCTTTTCTTAGCCTGGACAGAATAAAAATGGAATAAAAATACATGGAATTTTCTAGTTAGCAGCTCCTGCATGTGGATCTCCCCCACCTGGGACCATTTGCAGCTCTTGGTTCTTTAGGACAGAGCATCAGGGCTGCTAGGACAAAAAAAATCTACAGAAGAATATGACAGCCAGGTGGACAAATTGTACTGCTTTTTTGTGGCAAGGTTTTGGTAGTGGGGGGCTGCAGGTGTGGCTTCTGTGAGATGCTGCCAGAAGTTTCACTCATGTCTAATAGAGTCAATGCCACCTGGCCTCCAGGAAGGACTCACTGCTGGCCAAGGCTGAGCCCATCAGTGATGGTGGCAGCATCCCTGGGGTAATGTATCTAAGAATGAGAAGAAGAAAACTGTACAACTACAGTCAGAGAGAAGAGTGAAAATATATATATATGTAGTACATGTAAATATACTCTGCGAACACCCAGGTACGTGAAAAAGCATGGGGAGCAGGTACTCCAGTACATCGAAGCAGAAATTCCCCTGCAGCCAACTGTGAGGCAGGCTGTCTTTGAAGTCCATGGAAGCCCACAGTGGACCAAATATCCACCATGGAAGACCCCACAGCAGAGCACTTCGATACCCAAGGAAGGGACCCATGCTGGAGCAGTCTGTGCCTGAAGGACTGTACCTCCTGGAAGAGATCCACACTGAAGCAGTTTGTGAAGAACTGCAGTCCAACACCCTGTAGTGTGTTGACCCTGGCTGGATGCCAGGAACCCACTGAAGCTGCTTTATCACTCCCTCTGCAACTGGACAGGGGAGAGAAAATAAGGGTTCATGGGTTGAGACAAGGTCTGGGAGAGATTACTCACCAAGTATCATTAGACTCAGCTTGGGGATAGTAACGTAACTTATTACTAACAAAATCAGAGTAGGATAATGAGAAGTAGAAAAAATCTTAAAAACACTTTTTCCTACCCCTCCCTCCTTCCCAAGCTCTACCTCCTCCCCTTTAACAGGGCAGGGAGATGGGGAATGGAGGTTACAGTCAGGTCATCACAGGTTCCGCCGCTGCTCTCAGGAAGAAGAGTCCTTGCCCTGCTCCAGCATGGGGTCCCTCTCACAGGTGACAGTCCTCCACAAATTTCTCTGCCCTGAGTCCATCCCATGGGCACCAATTCTCCACAAACTGCTGCGACATGGGTCACTCTTCCACAGAGCAGAGTCCTTCAGGCACAGCCTGCTCCAGCATGGGTCCTTCACAGGGTCAGAAGTCATACCAGGAAACCCACTCCAGCACAAGCTCCTCTCTCCGTGGGTCCATAGCTTCCAGGAGCTTTTCACAGAAGTGACCTCTGTAGCCTGCCCAGTACCAAAATCTGGCCATGCAAACCCCATACACTAACATTGGAGAAATTTGTGGAGGGCTGTCTGCTGTAGAAGGGGCCCCATGCTGGAACAGGAGAAGGGTGTGAGGAGTCTTCTGCCTAAGGAGAAAGCAGTGGCAGAAACAATGTATTATGAAATGACTGCAGCCCCCATTCCCATCCCAGTGCAGCACCGGAGAAGGAATTTGGGAGTGGAGTTGAGCCCATGGAGAAGAGAAGGGGCAGGGGGCAGGTGTTTTAAGATTTGCTTTTACTTCTCATTAACATACTCTGATTTGATTGTCCAAAAATTCAACTAATTTTAGACCCTAGTTGAATCTCTTTTGCCTGTAATTGCTGAGTGATGTTGACCCTTGAGCCTGTTATATTTTCTCTCCCCTGTCCAGCTGTGGTGGGCAGTGATGGAGCGGCTTTGGTGGGCACTTTGTATCTATCCAGAGTAAAACCACCAAATACATTTCACATGTCTTTCCCAACACATAGGTAGGGCACTGTTCAAGAGCTGGCCAATATAAAATCACTGAATCATTTAGGTCACCTTTAAGATCGTCACATCTAACCGTTAACCCAGCATGGCCAAGTCCACCACTAAAACAGGTACCTAGGTGCCATATCTACGTGTCTTTTAAATACTTCCAGGGATGGTGACTCCATCACTGCCCTGGGCAACCTGTTACAGTGTTTGAGAATCCTTTTCTTGAAGACATTTTTCTAATATCCAATGTAAACCTCCTCTGGTGCGAGTTGGAGCCATTTCCATATGTACACAAGCAGGAAACAATAGGCAAAACACCAACATTCGACTGACCCCTTTTTTGGAAGTCCCGGTAAATTTAAATATACAGGAATACAGTGTCGCAAATATTTTAGGATAAGGACACAATTTTTTTATGTTAGAAGCAAATCAACCACAAGACTACATTGAATGCAACTCAATGAAGTTTCAACCTCAGAATTCTATGACTGACAAAAGTCAAAAACAACAGATAAAATTACAGACAGATCTTAACTGTAGACAGCACTTCTGAAATAACCAATGATAAATATCAGGCAGAAAAAAGGAATTTGGGGGTATAACCAGAACAGGAAACTAGTTACTGGAAAAAGTCTCTACGGAGATTTGAGATAATCACAAAAGATGTTGTCCTCATTAGAGGGCTGTAAGGTTCATCCAAAACCAAAAAAACTATCAGGAATGCCTTCTTACAGTCTCTTTTCACCTCTTAAAAGCATGAAACTTCTTCTTGGGTCTTTGAAAACCCTTAGGGTAATTTTACCAGTAAAGACATATTGGTGTCTTAGTCCACAGTTCCTTTTTTTCTAAATACTGGTGATGTGGAAATCACCATAACTGAAATAAACATGTCATAGCACCAAGAATAACACATACCAAACTGAAAGACAAATGAACAAGCTCCAAATAAAGAGATAAATATACATTATGTGCACAAATAATTTATATACACACTCAGATACAACTGTGTGATAACATGGCACAGTAATCTGTCCGACACACATTTTTTAATTCAATTTATACACCTTTTACACAGGTCCTTTGGACCACATATATTATTCAGCAATGGGATGGGGTTTCATTCCTCAGTGCCTCAGCTGATTATTTACATCTTTGCACAGTTAAGAAATGAGACAAACTATCAAAGCTGTACTAGTTTGTACTTGTTTTGCCTAGGTAAAAATAATACATAGCATTTACTCACTGAAAGTAAACCAACTCTCCATTTTAGAGACAGGGCTCCTTTTGCTTTATTAGGGTATCCTTTTTTTCCTACGTCATTTTGGAATGCATAAAGCCACATTAAGAAGTCATGGGAGTTTTGTTTTGATGCTGCATCTACAGTTAACTAACTGGTGGTTAAATTTGGAAACTCATGAAAACTTCATGAGACAGTGTGTCATGAGCCTAACCTCACTTTCAAATCACACAAGGCATGGCTACACCTCAGTGCATCTGAAAGCACTGCTTCTAATACAGGCCATTTTAAGTTACTGCATTTTCTTCCACATTACCACCCATCTTTATCATCAAACCTCTAAATACATGCTGTCTAATGTGGATTTGTATCTGGGAAGCACCCATTATGTAAAGTGACTACCAATTACAGTATGAGGACTAGTGCTGTTGCAAGTTGTCATAGAGCATTATAAAAGATAATGTCCCATTTCAGAGTAAGGACTGGGGGAGATTCCTAAGATTCCAAGGGTGAAATTAGACATAAGTGAGGTCGATATTACATCTGTGGGCAGTTTATTGATTTGGAGAAGGAAATTTGCCTTATTAGTGGAGACAGAAAAGGCAAAAGCAAATGAAGGAACCAACTCGACAAGCGGCAAGACGCTCGGTGAGTGACGTGCTGTTCGGGCAGGACAGCGGGCGATGAGGCGGCAGCAGTGGGAAAAGTGGCAGGGCAGTGGTGGGCAGCACAGCGGGCGGGGGCAGCATGGTGGCAGGCCGAGCAGTGGCAGGAAGAGCGGCAGGGCAGTGGTGGGCAGCACAGCGGGCGGGGGCAGCATGGTGGCAGGCCGAGCAGTGGCAGGAAGAGCGGCAGGGCAGTGGTGGGCAGCACAGCGGGCGGGGGCAGCATGGTGGCAGGCCGAAGAGTGGCAGGCGGTGCGACAGCAAGGCAGTGCGCAGGGATGATGACACGGGCTAGAGATGGACGAGCAGGGCCAAGAGGAAAGGACCAAAAGCAAGGGCGGCATCGCGACAGCTAAGACTGGGCAAGGAGGGCCAGCGAGGAGTGGGCAAGAGAGGGCAAGGCCCAGGGCCAGGGTGATGCACTCCATCATTTCTTCTATACTGCACAGCCCCTGCCACGGTCCGACTGTCCAAGGAAATCACTGGGTCGTCTGGAGAAGCTCTCCCTAGCAGCAGGAAGGAGTTCTCTCCGCCCTCAGGGGGAGAAGCCCGGAAAAGTCCTCCCAGTGACAAAGGTTTCAGGGGCTTTCTCCACCCCAGGAGGCTGCCTGGAGAAATCCTCCTAGAGACAGAGCCCCTCTTTGCCCTCCTCCCTGCCGCCCCAGTCACGGGTGCTTGCTGTGCACATGTGCACGTGCTGTCGCTGCCAAGGCATGTGCAGATTTTCTAGTACTTTTCCATTTAATGTTAAACAACAGATTTTTGAACAACAGTTCAGAATAAAATCCAGTGTTGAGACATTTTTACTCTAACATTAATCAGTCCCTCACAAGTAAGTAACAGAAGAAATGCAATCTGAAACAAAGGAGGGCATCTCATGAAACAAAAAAGTAACACCAGTAAATATTAAAAAATGCTGAAGCAACAGATGTTTTGAAAAAGCTGTATGTACTCTTTACGTTCTAAAACTGATGAACCCATGAAGTTACAATAATAATGCAGTATCAAAACCTCACCAGATAATTATATCACTCTGTCATGGGTTGAAACTG